>JACEGR010006462.1:0-60477 GCA_014170235.1 Listronotus bonariensis | reverse complement strand
TGCTGCCGATGACAACCGACAACACCGCCGCGCCATATTTACGGTATATTCAGCTTGTCTGCGAGTCTCTTTTCTTGCACGTGGCACATCAATACTCGTCTTACCAGCTATCGTAAAAGTTGTGGATCGGATAAAGAACTGCAAAAAATGTTTACATACGAGCTGTCACCAATCCCAATGTCATTATTCACCGAAGAGGGAATTAGAAAGGGTAGAAAATCCTTCATTTGCCGCATTTCAATAGGTAAACTTGAATAATATGGAAGAAAAAAACTAAATTTTTAGTGGTAGATGTAGGTCATCTCATCCACAAAGTTGTGTAGCCTCACAACTTATCGTTTGGTTTCATAGCTGACCGGTACATCAAGTACATCACTGCCCAATATGGCTTAAACGTGGCAGTAGTTTACGGTAGATACCCAACAGATGCTGCACAAAAGTTACGAAGAGCTTTGAACGTTTCCACAGAGTCAAGCCGTACACATCTCCTGAAATAATATTTGATGAAAAAACCATGGTTCAGATTCCTCAAGGCAATTTCTCGTCAAACAAAAAAAACAAAATTCGTTTCATCAACCTTCTGAAAACAAAACTGGAAAACCATAACACTGAAATATTCCAGTCATTAAAAAATGCTGACAAGCTTTTCATCACTACAGCTTTAACTGTTGATTCTTCTTACGATGTAGTATTAGTCGCTGGTGAAGACATAGACTGTTGAGGATTATCACTGGAATCTCACACCAACGTGAATTTTTTTCAACAAATGTGGACGAAGCATACTCACAGATGTGATCTATTCCAGCATAATTGCTCCAGGACATAAATTAAAACCGGAGCTTTTCCTATTAATCGATGCCTTCAATGGGTGTGACTCGACATCGTGTTTTTTTAGCCAAAGAAAGACGAAAATTTTGTCCACCTTCCATAAAAATCCAGAACTCGTAAATAAAACTGCAATTTTTTTGAGCGGACCTCACGAGACAGCAGCAAGCGAGCGCATAACAGTTGTTCTCTATGGCAATATTAATCTTGCCAAGTTCCCTTCCACACGAGATCCAGCTGGATTCCACTTTCTGCGCACCTACTATCAGGTATGAATTATCTGGGTGGATATTCACTACACACGGCCTCATTTCAAAAATGATGTCCAAAGACGCAGCCCCACAAAATCTTTTACGGATGATTTCATGCGGCTGCAGAGCGTTGTAAAAACGCGTGCAGCTATAGAAAATCAGAAATTAAATGTTCCTCAGTCTGCAGCTATTGCAGCGGGGCCTCATGCTACAATGTGTCAAACATTGAACTTGATGATCTCGACTCCCCAGAATATAAAGATACTATCGAAGTTCTAGAAAATGATGAAATGCCGAATGTTTCGGGGCGAGATTCCCCAGGAAACATTAACAGCCCTGTTGCAGATCTTTCCTTTCAAGCAAGTGACGATTCTCAACCAAGGCCTTCTAAAAGGGTAAAATTTACTCTTTTCTGATTTTTGTTGTTATTTTATCTTTACTTTAATTTTTACGAACCAGTGAACTTATTTTAACGTTATAATAAACATCCAAAGCTTAACTGAATTTAATTTTTGTAAGATTGTAGACAATAAATGTAGTGTTTGAGCTTAACTTTTAGGTTTAATGCGTGGATTTTTGACTAGGTTGCCAGCGACCGTTGAGTTTGAAAACTTTGTTTATTTATTAGACCAACATCATAAACAACTTAGCAAAAAAATAAAACTACCAGATTTGATGGACGGTAACCCCCACTTACAAGAACAAAATTACTGGATTTGGATTATTAAGAGCGTTGTTGTGAAGGCTTTTTTTAGTTTTTTATCACCAAAATACAAAAAGTGGGGCCCTAATGTTGGTAAAGTATTTCCTGTTTAGTTGGAAGGGGGCTCTACCTGAAGGGTGAAGACCTATTTAGTTGTTTATTTATTTTGGTTGTCAAGTAGGAAAAGAAGGGCCCCGACCTTATCAAAGTATACTATACTATTTTCTAAGAGGAGCATCATTTTAGGAATAAAAACCTATTTTTTTATTTTGCTTGTCGAACATTTTTTCCAAAAATAAAGTTTACTTATTAGGGGCTCCAACCTTGCTCTTTGCCCCGGGCCCCGAAACATCTATGTATGCCACTGCTTCTGGGGTGACGGAGTATTGGTAAGGATTTAATTGTGGCCTGCTAAGATTTACCCTAGATAACTTGTATATTGTTTTGATTTTATATTAGAAAATACGGAGGGACCGGCAATTTTTCAACACATGTACCCTTTGCCGTCTGCTACGCCTACCTTAAGGTACGGTAAGAGACGGTTTTCATTAATATTTTGCCACCCACTTTTAACTATAAGCAAGAAGAATAGAGAAAAACTCCCTGTATAAAAGTTTCATAGTTTTTTATCTATTATCTTTTAAGCATAAAAAAGAAACAAATGAACATCAAAAACTCAAAAAAAAATTAAGAGATAAACTTTTTTTAAATGGAACACCCAGTATATTACGTCACCATTAAACAGGACTGTTAAAAAGCTTTACAAAAATACTACATTTAATATATCTATCTTTAATAGTCTCAAAAATATGGCCATTTAAATCTGGTTATAATTTTCATTACATCTACAAATCTAGTCTCACCTTATCTTTTTTTTATCTTTTTGACATCCCACGAAGGCATATGCCTAAATATCAGAGTACCGTGGGTGTCGGGTTATTAGATGTTTAACCCATCGTTCCCCCTGTTCCGTCAACGTTGTCCAAGCACTGAAACATGCAGTTATGCATTTCACAGCACCTTTTAGACAACGCGGTTTTTTTATAACTACTACCTAAATATGTCTCCCCTGCTGGGAATCGAACCGGCGACCTCTGGCTTTGAAGATCAAAGCTCTGTCCACTGCGCCACCGAGGAGACAATATATAAAATATATAAAAAATATTATAGAAATTATATCTACTATTTTTTATATTTAAGTGGTCATGTTTCGAAGACTATTAAAGATAGATATTATATCAAATGCGGTATTTTTGTAAAACTTTTTAAAAAACCTCTCTAACATAATATACAAGGTGTTCCATTTAAAAGAAACTTTAACCCTTTATTTTTCTTGAGTTTCTGATGTGCCAAGCACCATAAGAACATTAAATGAAATGACGTCAACAAATTTACACAATTAACCTAATTCTAATACTATTACATACTAAAGTAATCCTCTAAATTGTATGGTTCTAGATTTAATAATAAATACCTTGTTTTCTTTTGAATTGCTTAAAGCTCTGAATATTTTTGATATCTTGTGGGAGTTTATTGAAAATTTTTATGCACATATATGATGGGTGTTTTTCTGTCATGCTTAATCTATGAATAGGGTAGTTGATATCCAAAGTTCTCGTACTATAGACTGTATTAGTGTTATTACCAAAAAACAAGTTTTGTTCTTAAATAAATACAACAAACATTCGTGTAAGTACAGTCCATACATAGTAAGAAGACCCCTTGCTTTAAATATTCCCCTACAGCTTTCCCTAAATTTCATTTTAAAAATTATTCGTAATACTCTTTTTGAGTTATAAAAATGGATTCCGCATTGGAACTATTTCCCCAAAAAATAATTCCATATCTTAGTAAGGATTCAAAATTGGCAAAATACATAATTTTAAGAACACTCTCATTAACATAGTTACTTATTATTCTAATTGCATAACATGTTTGATTTACTTTTTTGATAGTTTATCAATGTGTGGTGACCATTTTAAGAACTCGTCGATCACAATTCCTAAAAATTTTGTATGAGTTGTTGTTTTAAAATCTTTATTATTAAGTTGGATATGAGAAGGTTTTTCTTTATTGGTTCTATTTGTGCTAAACGTTATAATGTTTGTTTTTCCTCATTTATGACTAGTTTATTCATATCAAACCATTGTTTTGCCTTTAGAAATAAAGTATTGGTGTCTTCAACTAGCTCTTGAACGTCTTTTTTCCTATAAGAAAATTTGTGTCATCTGCAAAGCTTGTCATTGCATGATCGTGGTGATCAATTATTGATTCCAGATCATTAATATAAATTAGAAATAAAATTGGCCCAATGATGCTTCCTTGCGGAATGCCCACAGTATTTGCCGTTAGACCTGACCTTGCAGATTCACTTTCTTTATTTATTAGGACTCGTTGGTACCGATCTGTTAGATATGACTTTATCCATTTTAGTGCATTTCCCCTGATCCCATAGCAATGTAACTTTTCAAGGAGATAATCGCGATTTAGACAATCATAAGCCTTTGACAAATCGATAAACAGGCCGGTTGCCAGTTTGTTATCTTCTAGAAATTTAAGAATTGTCTGCGTAAACTGAAAAATTGCAGACTGCGTAGACCTGTTATCTAGATATGCATGTTGTGTATCTGTGAAAAGCTTACATTCTTTAAAGAAATTTATGATTCGGTTACACATTGCCAATTCAAAAACCTTTGAAAAACTATTTTATGTAATTAATAAATATAGCTAACAAAAATTTAAATAAAGGATGGTACGATAATTCTATTAAAAATAAGTCTAAGTTATAGATTAGATTCTACTATCTTGGCACTTAAAAATATTTTCGTGTTAAAATATATTTTTTACTTTATAAAAAACTTTTATTAAAAAGGGCAAATTTGTTAACGTAAAAACCGTTCTCAATTTTACTTTATAAAAAGACTTTTAATTATAAAAAGACAAATTTGTTAATGTAAAAAACTGTTCTCAATGCAACCAAATTGCCTAAATATTATTGCATTGCAACGCATCGTTGCCTAGTCTGATATATGCTTTATTTTTTAGCCACTTGAAACAACATAGATACAGGTTAAAAGCTTAAACAAATAAAAACTATATATCTGATTTAACATATTCAAAACTAGTGTTATAAGTGGTCTGACTAAATTGTGATAATATGCAGTAACGTCTTTGTTTTAGCCAAATTTGCTATTGTTTTTTAATTTAATGTAAACATTTTACAAAATAGAAATGGTTTTTATTTAATTACAAGTTGTTGTTTTTAATATCTTGAATAGGTTAGGTTCTTCCTACTTTGGAAATACATATCGTATCAGCTTTTTAAAGATATTTCGGCCAGTAATGCAATAACAAAACAAGCACTATTAGTCACCCAATTCGAAATGTTTACATGCCGGCATTCGCGTTAGACTCTCTCCACTCTCTCTTTTTCACAGCATTGCCTGTTTACTTATTTGACTGGCTGATTTTGTATATATTTTTTTATAGTTACATAGATACAGTCCACAAAGGTATTTATCGCTTTCCTAAGTCAAAGATTCCAAACCTGGGGGTAATTATCTCCACGTGAAAACGGCTTTAATGGGGTGGGAGCAATAGCAAAGAAAAGTTAAAGATATATAACGCAGACTTCAAGTTGGTGATTAGTCGATAGAACCAGAAACTCAAAAATCAGACTTAGAAGTTCCATATTTTCATATTTATTTTTGATAAAACACTAGCAGAAACTATATTTTCGAGACTTTTGTAGTCTTCTACTAATGATAATGGAGATTAAGCAGCAAAGGTAAGATTGCTTGCCCACAAAAAATAATCATTTAGAGTAAGATCCGGGCTCCGAAGGGACCACTAAATATTACCCCTTTATGAGATGCCTCTTCCAGGAAACATTTTTTTCAACAAATCTTTGGATACCGTGGGGTTACCTAAAATCAAGGGTCTATGAAGATAATCCAACCACATTAGACCAGGTTAACAAAACATTGTGCGGGAAATAAACGCCATTCCGCAAGCAACTTGTCGCCAAGTTTTTGAAAATATGCAACTCCGGATTCAAGAATGTCAGCAACGTTAGGAAACACTTGGACAACATTATCTCTTAAGATATAAAAATTTCCATTATTTGTAGTTTAAAATAATATCAATAAAATATGTGTAAGTTTGGTAATGTGTGTTTTATTGGATATTGAAAGATTCTCATGCAGTTAAGGCCCACCCTGTATTATAATATGATTTTGATGATCTTGGAATAAAAACCCATTTAAAAGTAACCCTAATATTAAATTTCCATCTTCTGTCGTTTTCAAGAAATACCTCTGCGACAGACAAACAAACGGACACTACAAATCCATAAATGATCATTTTAATATTAAAAAGCTGTTAGTAAATGGTTTCACTTACCACTACAAGGCCTGTGTTGGCCATTTTTTAATCCGATTGCAAAATCTCTCTGATTTTTTCACAAATAATTTGACATCAAACACTTAATCAATTGATGACTCGTTGCTATTAATATAAGTCATCTCTAAATTAAAAATAATATTTTAGCAATATCTAAACAAAAAGTATACCGCTACTTTTATCTCTTTTTTATCAGTGTGATAAAGGATCAAATTTTTAAAAATTCCGTTATTTGAATTACATGTATATACAATATATCAGCTTAGGTACCTCTGATTAAAATAATAGAGGATTTGTAAGCTGATTAATTGGTTTTGGCAGGTCTGTATTAAGGCTTAATGCCCTGTAATATACTTTATAATTGAGAAGTATTTTGGAGAAAATTTTGCATGAAAAAATTTCATTAAAACTACCATAGTCAAAGTTATAAGGGAACAAATTTTAAGATTTTGCATAAACCTCATGTCAAGAGCAATTTGCAGCCAAAAACAGCAAATATCAGTGACTAAGAGCTAGTTCATACAGACGCAAAGCGAATTGCGAAACGCGAATTTCATTCTGATTGGTCAATTTCACATTAAAGGCGGGTAATTCAAAATTAAGATAGTTTAAAGATGTTGCGAATTCGCAAAATTTAAAATCTAGTGGGCGGGAAACTTGAAATCATCAACATTAATTTCTGGCGAATATTCGCGTGCGTAGAAACAAGAGGGTATATAGTCATATGTCATTTCAAAAACAATTTTGTTATTGTTATTTTTATTATTCTATTAGCTGTTTGGAACGTCATTTTTGTGTTCATTTTCTTAAGTATTTTGGGATTTTTGATTTAAATGTATATTAACTTTTTTAGCTGTTTTTATTTATAATAAATTTGCAGCGATTCTACGTTGCTATATTCTTTATTTATTACAACAGAGAAATGTTATATTATTAAAAGGAAACACTAAGAAAATCTCAGAAGAACTCAAGCGTCGCGTCACCACCGAAATAAAAACAATATAGAAATTTGTAGGTTATGTTGTGACCAAGAATTGCGGCGAATTTCGCAGCTGTATGAACACACAAAAAAACGCGAATTTTTTGGCCAAATATTCGCATTTGCAATTCGCTTTTCGCGTCTGTATGAACTAGCTTTTGCAGAAAACGTTAGCCGTCAGATTTTTTTACAGAGGTGGTAAAAATTAAGTTCAAAATAATACTCAAAATTTGGGATGCTCGTGTGTATTTATTTAAAGCAGATAATATACAATAAATTTATTGAAAAAAATATTGTTTCATATTTTTCGCGCCGAAGGTCGCCATAAGAGAAAATCTCGGTTTGCTTGGACTGGCTCTAGACGAAGAACCAATTCTGAAAAGAAAATTTTGGGTAAGCGTTTTATGTTAAAACCACGTTTTAAACAATATAAAACATAAAAAAAAATATCTACATACCACTGGATCGGCTTGATGGAGACATAGGTTAAAGTTGTAAGATTTTTCACAAAGATCAGCACCATCTGAAAATTATTAAATTGTGACATTTAATAAAAGTAATTGGTGAAAGATTTTTTTTTGTTTTTAGAGTGTGTTTATTTATTGAATACTGCATCAAAAAAAAAATGAGAAGAAGCAGAGCTAAGTGACAAAATTCTTATTAATTTTCTTTAAGTGTTCATCAATATGTTTTATGTTCTAGTAGTCCTACTATGAGATATCATTGCCAATTTCACCCTAGCAATTGCCAACAAAGTCCAAAGTTAAGGCCACAAGAAGGCTAAAAGCCTAAATACTAACGTACCGTGGGTGTCTTAAGCGAGGTAAGAGGGAGTTTGTTGACACGGGACTTAAATACTTGAAGATTTGGGGGGAAGGAAAGACCTCCGCGGGCAGCAGGTTCCACATTCTAGAAACTCTAGGAATAAAAGAACGAACAAAGTGGGAAGTTCCGGGCCTGTCCAGTTGGACCGTATAGGGATGCATACGCGCGGCACCACGAGTTTCCCTGGTGGGAACCGCGAGTGGGGGAACTATTTTGGACAATTCTTCAGAGCAGAAGCCATGGAAGTACCTATAAAAAAGCGATAAATCCCCCACAGCCCGACGATGGGCAAGAGAGGGAAGCCTTTCTGTAAGTGAGGGATAATTAATAAGACGAATAGCTCTTTTTTGGATGGAATCAAGAATGCTTAGGGTTGTGGGGGACGCCATGACCCAGATATGAGAACAATATTCCAAGGGAGGTCGGATTTGGGACACATATAAAGTGTATAAATTAGAAGAGGAAAAATACTTCTTGGCTCGAAAGAGAAATCCAAGCTTTTTGAAGCTGCCGTGGCTATAGATACAATGTGTTTTATGCCAGTTAAGGTTACTTTCAAATGTGACGCCCACAAGATTGAAGGTGTCTTTGCTCTGTAAAACTTGGCGGCTCATTTCTTTGACTTCTGAGAATTTGTAATTTTGGCACACTTCTGGGCTCCTCACTTTGTTCTGCCAATGTACGATGGTGTAGCTATCCATATAATTTTTTAACTTAGTTGAATATAATGCTAAGTAACTTACTGTCAATATTTTGCATTTGTTAATAGCGGCCATTAAAATATCTTTGACATCAGGATGAGCTTGTTCTTCGATAAAATCGTAGTCGATGGACCCATCTGGCTTCATCTTTAAGAAATTTAAAATAATAATAAATACTATTGAGATACATAGTCATCCAGCTAGGGCGAGGATCTAACATTTACATGGGCTTAGCCAGGTACAGGCTGCCCCCCAGCCATGGACAAATTTTTTAACTATTTTGTAGATGTTAAATTTATACGTAGATTTAAAGACATGAGGCATGTACAGTAGGAAAAAATTACATAAAATGGTTAACAATAGGCCTTAAGTAATGATGCAGACATCTGGAAAGACCAGATACTGTTCAGGCCTTGAAATAAAAAATAAAATTATAATCTAACTAAAACCAAATAAAAAATATATTGCGCTAAACAATGCTAACAAAAAATTGTTTGGGATGCTAAGGAAAAGGAAAAGGGATAAGAAAGGGGTAAATAGTAGAGGAGAAGGAGAACCTGCACAAAACCAAAGCTACTGTAAACTAAAGAGCTTTTGTTTTAACTGGTTTTTAATTGTAATAACGGACAAATTAATAATAAAATTCTCCAAAGAATTAATGTAGTAGGCTATATTGTAGGAAAATGATCTTTTAAACATCTCCTTACGATGTTGTGGTATGGTCAAAAAATGATGCCCTCTCGAAGGTTTAAATTATGAACATCTGTTCTAAATCTTATTTTGTTGTATAAATATAAAGGTAATTTAAAGTTTGAATTAATTTAAAATAAAATGTTGTTATATGGAGCCTAAACCTATTAAACATGTTAAGCCATCCCGCAACAGCTAGATATGGAGAGATATGGTTTCTACGTCTGACCCCGTATATTAATCTTAAGCATGAGTTTTGAATTTTTGTATTCTATTACGTTCAACCCCATCCAAGCAGGGTACATATACAGCACTACAATGATTAAATTGAGACAACACAAGAGCATCACAGAGTAGCTTACGGGTATCTTGGGAAAGGTAATGCCTGTTACCATAAATAAGCTTCAAATTTCCATATGCAATTCTTAATTTTGCGGTCACGTGATCTCTGAAGCGCAGTCTCGAGTCGATAACTAACCCCAAACTCTTACAGGAATCGGAATAGGGTAAATCACATTATTTAACTTAATTTGCATATTATTTTTTACAATATTAGTTTGATTTTCATTTCCAAATAACACAACTGTAGATTTGTTAGGATTAAGTTTAAGAAGGTGATCAGCAGCCAATTTAGAAAAGTTTTTTAAGTCTGATGTTTATGACCTCTTCGGCAGCTACTCACAGTAGAGCTACCAGTAGACCTAATATATTTAATGCTACATAAGCCCCTTACCGCTATAAATAACTGCCAAATTTTTTAAAAATCGCATAACAAGTAATTATTGTATTAATAAAACTTTCACACCCTGTATCTTGCAAACTATGGAATTCCGGACCTGCATATGCATGATACATTGGTAAACATTTTTTATACATAGAGTTAGCTCAAAAATACGCGCTTAATTTTTTTACTGCAATTAGGAAAGTCCCTGTATAATAAATATACAGTGAGTATACGGATGAACTTAACTACACCTGTATTTTTCGAAAAAGTTATACTTCATGAAAATTTTGGTTCATCTGAAATGCTTAAAACTGTACTAAAAATCGCCAGAAGATATGCAGGGTGGTTTAAAATTAAAAAATATGACTTTCAAACATACCGGGAATAAAAAAAACAAATTTTTGAAACTACCTAATCAAAATGCATAAAGTAGTTATCAAAAGTGTTAATTATTTTTTTATTAGTTATGGTTTCTAGGGAAAATTAAGATTACCGAAATTTTTTTACAATCCAGTGAAAAAAAAAAGTTTTTTTAAATAATAATAAATCTTGTAACATAAGCGTTTTAATCGCCTATGTTATAAAGTGCGATTTAAAATTACGAAAATAGCAGTCATTTTTGGGTTCCCAATGCACATGTGTGTCAGCATCGCCATACAAAATTTTATTTTTCTATCTTAAAATGCAAAAAAATATTTCTGGGAACCACTTTTGAGAAATATTATCAGTTTTTCATTGCTTGCCCCCCTAAACAAAATCCTTGCTACGCCCATGCAATAATATCCAATATAAAAATAAAAAAATCTTGAAAGGCAATCACGGTGATCTTTAATTTTTATTACCGTTGTAAAAACAAAACTAAACCTATGGGCCTAGTCCAGCAATTAAATGCACTTCATGATAATAACCCTTTTAAAACCTATTTAGGAAAGTTTCTTTTCACGAGTCTCTTATTCATACCGCTATATATGAAAACGGCGCTTTAACCCAGCCTGTCAATTTCAAAATTTTCGAATGTCGAACTGGGCGAACGCGTCACTTTTTTGTCGGAAAAGTTTACCACAAGGTTTAACGTACAATTTTTAACATTGTACCAAAAATGGTAAGGATTACAGTCACGAAACTCGCCCAGTCCGATAACCAAAACATGTCAATTTTAAGCTTTATGGTTTAGTGACTGTAACCTTTACCATTTTTGCCATAATCTTTAAACATTGCAGGTAAAACATTGTGGTAAACTTTTCCGACAAAAAGTGACGCATCTGCCCAGTCCGACACCCGAAACATGTCAAAATTGACAGGCTGGATTAAAGCGCCGCTTCCATATATGGCGGAATTAATATTTGTGGTAGACTGGTCAAAAGAAACCCCTTTAAATAGGGTTTAAAAGGGTTTTTATTATGAAGTCCCTTTTTTGGCTGGCCCATGCACTAGTAGTTTTGGGGACCCAATTATTATTTGTAGAATTTTTTTGGGCCCATTATTTTCTGCACACCTCGTTTAAAAAAATAATAATTGGAATAAAAAAGAATAGGATTTATAAAAATAAAATTAAAACGTACCCATCTAGATTCCAGCATCAAGCAGTTCATGTAGCACTAAAATAAAAAAAGAAACAGTAAAACAGAATAAAATTATCTTTTTAATATATTTACCATCATTTTTTGGTCCTTATTTTTGATGTCGTATATCTGATGGTCATCTAAAAGTTCAATTAAAAAATATTGAAAACATTAAAAAAAATGTGTCTATTCGGGATTTCAGACGGATATTTTTTAAATTACATTGTAAAATTTAAGAGTTAAAGACAAATTATGTATTTTTGTTGTAAATGACATATTTTATTTAAAAAATCATTAGGTACCAATTTAAAAGACCCCTATAGGAGACAGGACTGACAGGAGTTAACTAAATGTATACTCTTTGTGACAGCTATCAAATAAGTCTGTATACTCTTTGTGACAGCTATCAAATAAGTCTCATTGTGTTAAACAGTAGCACGTAGATATTAGACAAACAACGCATGCATTGAAACCTTACCTGATATGATTGCTTTAGACCTTTTCCTTTTCCCGCGTTTGCAAACATTGGAACTTACACGACATGTATACATCACCGTGTCACTTTAAAAGGTTTATAGGGAATTTTTGCAATGCTTGAAACGGAGACGGTCTAAAGTCTAAAGCAACAACAAAGCGCAACCAATGTGTCATCCAAATCCGGAATTTTTATATGCAGGCATTCTTTGTCTAATTTCTAGCTACTTGCTAGTGTCCAACATACTGAAAGTCAATTTGAACGTACCGAGGTGACACAACGTGTTTATTTAAAAAGACTTACAAGAGATATTTTTATATGTTTGTATTTAATTAATTTATTGAAAAGTATTGATTAAAAACAAAAAATTCATGAAAAATACTTAAACAAATTTACACAATAATTAACCTCACAAATTGGTTACTTTATTTAGGATATGAGAAACAAAACTACCTAAAATTTAAGTTACTATAAAACATTCGGGTGATAGCCTGGTGTGTTAAAGCACTGGGTCGTTGGATGCACAACCGACGTGGGTTCGAATCCTGGCCCAGCCGGATACTTATTTATAAGTTTGGTCAGAAATTAAGTGTTTCGTCCAACAACAGACGGACAATGTGCAAAATGTATCGACGCTGAAGGCCAACAAAGGACCAAAGCGCCGGAACACACTTTGCCGTATCCTAAGCAACTTTAGACATGCAGACCCTACCCAGTTGAAAGGGTTAGATATCTCCCTGGGTGGGGATGTAATCTTAAGTTGTCGTGAACAGAACCATGGTTTGGAACCCATGTTAAGCAGTTCGGAACCCACGTTAAGCAGTTCGGTAGGCTCCGTCTGGCTGGCATCACCCAGACGTAAAAGACAGGGTGCACAATAAGCCTAGCGGCTGCAGTGCATGAGTTATCCCGGCCCAATTCTAGGGTCCAAGGTCTAAGACCAAAACATTCAAATAATTTATTTTTAGCATTTAAAACTGTAAGAATAATAGAATAAAATAAGGCTTACTTTCAGTAATTCCACTTTTGAAATACAAAGCTTGTGTAAGTCATCTACATATTCTTGTAATTCGGGTGGTAGAGTTATCTAAAAATAAATACACGTAAATTCATAGTAATAGGCCTAAACTAATAATTTTAAAACGTATTTGATAGTTTAAGGTTTTACTTCATTTTTTGGTGTCTAGATACCGAAAAATATCCTCACTTCTACAGAAAAGCAATATTAGACAAAAAATCAACTTTTAGGCTACTTGCAAAAAAATATAAATAAAAAAAATATTGTTAAATAATATAGAGGAAAAGCTGTACAAGTTAAAAATCTTAAATGCGCCCCTGCCGCGCTAATATCATTTTTCAACCCCTCAACTTATATAAATATATTTTTGTAAATTGGCATGGTAAAAAATGTTTGTGATAAAATAATGTTTCTTTATACAATTTTTAACACATTAAACACAATTTTTATCAAAAGCTGTATAAAAATATAAAAAAGAACCTTACACAATAATATATTTTTGCTATTTAGCCAATAATATCGAGACGGAGCTCTATAGTGTCTGCACACAAAGTACTAGTGTACGAAAGACAAAATTTTGGAATATTTATGTAAACATTTTAAATAGAAAGATGTCCCTTTTGTTATTGTGGCTGTTTTGATGTAAAGGAGGGGGTCGATAAGGCCCAATTTTCGCCCATCAGCCTCTTAACACGACTTATATAACTATTTTATAGTACACTTTATGACAAATACAAAAATTATATTTTAAGTAAAAAATCTGTTTTTAATGGAGTTGATAAAATAAAAAATATATATAGGTCATATGAACGTATATTGATACAAACTCATTTTTATTCTCCATTTTAGTACAAAACGCAATGGGATAAGAACACATAATAGAAGTTTTAATTGAATTAAGTATTTTTAGATATGTTTTTAACATTTTGAATGATTAAAATAGCTATTATGCAAAAAATAATAAGGATCAGATCAATCAAATATTATTTTTTTAAATACTAATATTTATTTTGCAAATTGTAAATCTCTAGATGGTATAATAACGTGGTTATAATGCTTTTTAGTGTTAAGGATTTTTTAATATAACATCTTTTTGATTCACCCTGTGTGGTAATTTTATATATTTTTATAAACCATAGATGCCTGTGCACAATTCCTATAAACACTTTTTTCAATTGCAATAGTAACGTCAATATCGAATTTTAAATCTAAACTTTTTTTTTTAACACCCGTAACACTTGTTTATCGTTTTGTGGATATTATTAAATATATAAGCCTTCCTCTTAGAATCACTCTATCTGTTTAAAAACCGCATCAAAATCCGCTGAGAATAGTAACGTCAATATCGAATTTTAAATGTAAACTATTTTTAAACACTCTGTATATGTTTTTTGGATATTATTATACATATGAACCTTCCTCTTAAATCACTCTATCTATTTAAAAAAACCGCATCAAAATCCGTTGAGAATAGTAACGTCAATATCGAATTTTAAATGTAAACTATTTTTTTAAACACTCTGTATATGTTTTTTGATATTATTATACATATAAACCTTCCTCTTAAATCACTCTATCTATTTAAAAGAAACCGCATCAAAATCCTTTGAGAATAGTAACGTCAATATCGAATTTTAAATGTAAGTTATTTTTAAACACTCTGTATATGTTTTTTTATATTATTATACATATAAACCTTCCTCTGAATCACTCTATATATTTTAAAAAAAAACGCATCAAAATCCCGTTGAGAAGTTTCAAAGATCTAAGCAACATACATATTACAGACACACAGAAAAAGGGACTTTATTTTACACTATGTAAGGAAGCACACTATGAACCAAATTAAAACAGTGTTTAAATGCAAGCTTATTAAAATTAGTTTTCACAGAAGTCCAAATAAATATGCTTCACAAAAACGCTTTTATGTGAAATGTCTTTTAAAATATTTAAAAAACGTGAAAAACATACGAAAATACCGAAAAACTCTCTTTTAAAGTTTAAATATCTGACACTTGCTCTATGATTTAATATGTAAATCTTATAAAAGAAAAAAATATACATCCTGAACTAAACAAAAACTCATGACAATATTTTAAAATTCAATTTTGATTTTTTCATTGCGTGATGGGCAAAAAATCTTCGATTATCGACCCTCCTCATTTCAATGCATCTATGTAAAGGAAGAAAAACTTACCTCAAAAACAGATCTGTAGCACCTAAAAGTAACAAAATACCAAAAGAAATTTTTGCATAATACATTTTAAATTTTGTATCCAGTTTTTCTTAATTTAGTTACTTGATGTACACGATTTAAAAATACGTGTTTTGCAAATTTGAAGGCATATTTAATACTTCAGTAAGTCGTAAGAAAATAGTACTTATGATATAGTTTCCTTTTCAAAAGACAAGTTAATGGATCAGTTTAAAGGATTGTAAATATGTGGTACTTTGTACAGGGGAACTCTGGGTAACTTTATGCAGTATTTTATGTGTAAAATTTTGTATAAAAACCGTAGTTTATTAAAAATCCTCCTATAAGTTTTCTGGTGTAAAGTTTTTTTAACTGTTATTGTTTAAAATCATTTTAAGACGGTTTCACAAGGCAAGTCTATCTATAAAGTTTATTGTAACAGTAGGTATTTTTTACCGTTTTTTATGTGGTGCTTTTACACAGCCAAATTTAGGCTTATTGGCATGTAATGTTTTAATTTTCTTAATTTAAATTTAATGCAGGATAATAATAAGACCAATCAAACAGTTATAGCATAAACTAAAAAGCTCGATTTTTTCCACTCAAATGCCGCAAATTCAACATTATTTGAAGACAACAATGTCAAAGGTATTAATAATAAATAAAAATAACAAATTTAATCTATGAAATTGTATTGTTTCTTTTCTTCTCGACAGAGAATGTGACACATTTTAAATCGAGAATTTAGGTAATCTTCTAGAAACCCGCAGGCAACCCGATACTTTAACGAAATTTTTTGGTATACAGGGGTTTTTGGGGCGCTGATCACGAATCTGAAAGAAGTTTTGGTGTAAACGTTTCATTCTCGAGATATTTATCATCAAACTTCAAATTTGAACTAAGCTTATTTTCACTATATTCCCCCTTCTTTTTGCACATAATTCTTGATTTAAAGCTAAAGTGTCACAAAATATTTGATTTTCACCTTTTAAAACCCCGTTTTTCTACGTTTTTACATTATTTTTGCATTAAATTGAGTGGCTTTTCTTTGATAATGCGGCAACCATACATACACATAGGGCTTCATGGCACACTGGGATTGAAATGATTCAAAGTATAGCAATTCAATTTGATGCAAAAATAATGTAAAATACGTAAAAAATCGGGGTTTAAGGTGAAAATCAAATTTTGTGTGCCACTTTAGCTTTAAATCAAGAACAATGGAGATAGGAGTGGACATATTTCAAAATAGGATTGGGTTTAAATTTTGAGCTTCTTCCGTTGATGATGAATATCTCCCAAAAAACAAAACGTTTCCGCCACAGTTGCCCTTTGATATACAGTGTGCGTTTTATATACAGTCTACTCTTATTTCTGCACCACAACTTTTATTTGTAGTTTTACTCAAAATAATATTTTTTAAAAATAAAAAGATGTGTACATGGCTCTTAAAACCTCAAAATTTTAGACTATCAGATATAATGTTTCTTCAGTGGTATACGAAGTACTTTAACAAATATAAATTTTGCTCAATAGAAAAGTACCGTTATTTTTGAAATTTTTTATTAAGAAAAATTTTTCAGTATTAAAAATTACTTTCAAATATTCTCTTAAGCAAAATTAATATTTTTTGAGAAACGTCATATACCACTCAAAAAAATCTTATGATTGTATTTTAAAGGCCCTGGGCCCAGTAATAAATGGACTTTATGATAAAAACACTTTTAAAACATTTTTAGGGGGTTCCTTTAATGAGTCTACCACGAATCTTTATACCGCCATATATGGAAGCGGCGCTTCAACCCAGCCTGTCAATGTCAAATATTACGGTGTCGACTGAGCGAACGCCTCACTTTTTTGGTGGATAATTTTTAAACATTTTGCCAAAACTTGCAAGAATTGCAATCATGAAATCATAAGGCTTAAGTACGGGTACACGTTTCGGGTATCGACTTAGGCGGGTTACGTGACTGTAACCCTACAATTTTTGGCAAAATGTTTAAAAATTTCATGTAAAACATTGTGATAAACTTGTCCGACAAAAAGTGACTCGTTCGCCCAGTCCGACACCGAAACATTTTGCCATTAACCGGCTGGGTTAAAACGCCGCTTTCATATATGGCGGTATGAACATTCGTGGTAGACTCGTCAAAAGGAACCCCCTAAAAAAGGTTTTTAAAAGTGTTTTTATAATGAAGTCCATTTTATAACTAGCCCAGGGACTATTGTGTTTTAGACTATGCGGAACCTTTTTCGAAAAATAAATAATAAAAAAGTTTTCCATATGGTGCGAAAAAATAATATATTTTTTCTTCTTTGTCCAACTTACCTTAGCACTACTACCACTGACAATTACCAATAATGACAAGACCTATAATTTTTGACATCTTGAAACCAAACTGGACTGTCAATCAAATTTTTTTCCTTTTTTATAATTCTCTGTTTCTTTTACTTTTCCGTAATTTTTCCTTGATACAATTAATTGTATGGTTTTATATTTCTTATTAGTGTAATCAATTGTAATAAAGGGATTGTTTATGAATGAAAGCTGTGTAAAAGGAAATAAATAATTGTTGTTTTTGGAGTCAATTACATACAGTTGTGTTATTAAATCTGGTTGACGGTTATTTAGTTTTAATAGTATTTAATTATTTAATATTCTTTGTTAAACAGTGATAGGTAATAATTCTTGGTGAATTTTAAATTATAGATTACTACAAGTACCCCTATAATAAGGGGATTTTTGGCATTAAAAACATATGAAGAGTCAGAAGAAACAAAGGTAAATATCGTTGGTAGATGAATTTTCTAAAAACACCAATTGAAAAGTGGCAGAGCTTAATAATCAAGGTGCCAAGATATATAAGTTGTCCGCGCAAATATGTAGGCATTTTCTTGGATTCTTATAAAACACTTTACGCCCGGTCGCACAAAAATTACTAAGGACTCCTTAAAATGGTACCCTGTTAGAACATTTGCGTTCGGTTAGTGCGCCAGTGACGGGCTTACCCTCACACAATAGTGCTAATTATTTTTTACACCCTGTATATTAGAGAAATAAAAGTAGTAATTTTAAATAGCTTAAACCCTTAGCTAAAAAAGGTACCCCTGTATAATATCGATAAGTTGAAGCGTTTTCGACTAAAACAAGTTTTTGTGTTTGGGAACATCTAAAAACATTAGGTTATTCTGTTGCAATTAGCACTAAAAATTTTGTTTTTTATGAAAATATATTTTACGTCCAAACGACCAAAAAACATGACTTATGCGGCGTTACCTCGCGCGTTCCATTTAAGAATTGAAGGTGCAAGCGAGAGCGCGGAACGAGCGATAAAGAGGCCCACATTGTGAACAATTCATGACATTAAAATACATTTTTAGAATTATGTATTATAGGGTGTTTGACTATATTTTGATGCATTTTGATCGCAAATAATTTTAGATCAAATAAAGATATCAAAAAAGCGGTTTGCGCAGAAAGACTTAGATTTTTTAAAAGTTTTCCTACATCGTAATATCGGCCATTTTGTTTTTGTGTTAACAAAATGTTGCAACCAAATAGCAAGGATATGATAAAAATAACTTTTAAAAAATCCAGAGGCTTTCTGCAAAAACCACTTTTTGATATTTTTGTTCTTAAGCTATGTGCAATCAATATCAGTCGAAATATAGTCAGACACCGTATATTTTATTAAGCATACAAATTGTGTATTTTTATTCCGTTTAAAATTACCCAATAAAAAAAAGTTACACTTACTTTTAGAATGGTAAAAAAAAAATAATAAAATAAACATTTTTTCTAATTTAACTACTAATATAAGTAGGTTAAAAGTTGTAAAATGCATTATCCTTTGCCGCAAAATACAAAAAATAAAAAAAAATGGTTTGTGGACCTTTTAGATTGCTTCTCTCCATATTTCCTAATAACATGATAAAACATAATGGTAAATTTCTTTAAACCTAATTTTGGCTTTTCGATAAGACTTTTTAATCCAGTTGGGTTTAAAAACCATAGAATCCACACTTAATTCATATTTGTTTAAGCTTAAGTGGTTAAAGTAGTATTATTTTTATCAAGGTTTTCTTTTATTAGAAATTTAGGTTTTTACAATATTAACAAAAGACATTATTATATGTTTTATTAGACTTTATATAAATCAATAATTTTAACAATGTATGTATACAGAATGAATCAGAGCTTATCCCTATTTAAACATTTGCAGGTACAGACTCCTTCAACGACTGACATGTCCATATTTATTTTATTGTTTTCCTTATATTTTAAAATAAATAACGTATGTCCTAAAAGTTTTGGCACAAAACTCATTGTCTTTAATTTTAACAAAAAAATAATATCAAGTTGCCTTTGAAAACAAAAAGTTTATTTACTTTATTTACTGTCAGTTGAGATTTATTTATTTTTGAAGTTTTTGCTTTAAGATGTCGTATAAATTAGAAATAAGAAAAAGAGTATCTACAAGTTAGTTGGGCGGATACCCCAAAGCTGAAATCTGTCGGAATAGTTCCAGAATGAAAACATTTCACGCAGAACCATTTATAGAACAATAGCGGAGTGCGAGCGAGGGAATACCATGTCTGAATCTCCCAAAAGTAGGAAGACCACGTGCATTTACCGCACAGAGGTCAGAGAGATTGGTGAGAAGAGCAAAAACCAGATTGGAATGTCAACGAGGAGACTGGCTAGGCAATACAGATCTTCTAAGTGTACGATATCGTTGGAATTGAGGAGGAATGGTCTTAAATATCGAAAGAGACGTAAGTGCCCCAAATACTCTCAAGCGCAGCTTCTTCGTATACCAGATAAATATTGTGTGCCAAAACTTTAAGGACATACGTTATTATGTAAAATAGCGACTTTGTGTATTATATTCTTAATACACAAGATTTTAATTTTGTCATATATTTGTGTTTTAATTCAGCCGGCCGCACATATACTACTTTCTAATCTTAGTATCAGAAACGAATCTCGGATAAGAATATCTAAATGTCTACTAATTATAGGTTTTTATGACCAAGATGCATACATCCGATCTGATATCGGATCAGACGACAAGTTAAATATATCATAAATCAGTCAACTTTCAGTTCAAAAGTAGGATCTGTGCAGAGTTGGGTCGAAAACTCAGTATTCTGAATCCCATTTAGAATACATTAAGGTGGTGATCGAATACATCTGTGTCATACTCAGTCTTCGAATACTTTTTTGAATACGGTATTCAAGATTCGTATTCGAATAGAGCATTTCAGTATTCGACCCAACTCTGGATGTGTGCTGCCAACCTTAATATGACTCTGATCTATGCTTGTTGGATTGCCCTGCACAATCAAAATTACAAATATACCCAGTTTATGTACAATAACAAATATATAAATTATTAAAATTGACTAGTTACAATCCCTATTAATTTCTTGACTCTAATGAGCAGAAAGTAAGTAGAAAAAATTTGAAATGTCCAAGTGGTAGTCTTGAATGCTAATGTAGAAGAATAGTAGAAGTTTATTTCATCATTATACATATTTACTTTTTATGTTACATTCTTCCTTATAAATTAAATTTTGCTAAAACTTTTTAACCAGAGAAAATCATACAAATAATAACCCAAGCAGCAAGCTGACGTTTTATTGACATCTCTTTTCAATAATTTTTGGTCACACTTGATCAGCAAAAGACGTCATAAGATGACGAAAAAATGACGTTAAATTGTACCTCTGACATCAATTTTAGGCGAAGAACCAATTCTAAAACGGTATTTACCAATCGGTTATGTTGACATTTAAACAATATATTATACATCAAAGTTGTCACCAATTATTACCGCAGTTATAATTGGTCAAACGCCTAAAATTGATGTAAGTCACAAACAAAAGACGTTAATGACATCATAACGACGTCTTTAAGATGACGAAAAAATGACCGATATACTTTTTTAAAAAGCTAAAATAATACGATATTTTATTTGAAAATTGAAATAGGAAAAAACTCCTTATTGCTTGCAATTTTCTTGCACTGCAAGGTCGCATCTCTCGGGACACTGTCCAACCTGCAGATACAGATTTTCCCACTAGCCGAAGATATTGCTTTTAAAGCTAATTGGGATCACCAACTGCAGACCGGTCTCGAACTATTTTGGTCTCATCGGTACCGTGTAGGCGATAAAAAGCAAAGATGTTGAATAAACGTAGTAGTTTATTGTCCATTACGCCATCTATCGGTAAAGTTTTTTTCTATTTCAATTTTGTAAAATTATTAGTCTTATTTTTCTGTCATATGATATTTCGGTTGGATTTTGACACGAATCATACATCAATTTTTAGGCGTTCAACCAATTATAACCGCAATTATAATTGGTGACAACTTCGACGTATAGTACATTGTTTAAACGTCAACATAACCGATTGGTAAATACCGTTTTAAAATTGGTTTTTCGCCTAAAATTGATGATATAATGTCACAAATTTTTTTGGCGGGTTTTCTAAACCTGACGTCATTAGATTTTTATGAGCTAGTATGACGAAAAATGACGTCGAAAAGACATCACTTCAACGACGTTAAAAACACGTCATTTTAATGACGTTAAAATGATGTCATAATTATTGTCTGATGACGTTCTATGACCAAAAACGACCAACAACAATTTTAGGCGAAGAACTTATTCTAAAACGGTATTTACCAATCGGTTATGTTGACGTTTAAACAATGTATTATACGTCAAAGTTGTCACCAATTATTACCGCGGTTATAATTGGTTGAACGCCTAAAATTGATTCAAAAATTACTTAAAAAGACGTCATATTCACGGCAACTTGCTGCTTGGGTAATAAAATTGCTAAATTGATTTTTATGGACATATTGATGTGAACACGACGGGGTAGGTTTAACCAGGGCCACTTTTCCTTAGTTTTTAACTCGCGTGTTGACTTTTCAAATGAAAATATCTAACTTTCTACTCTAATTACGTTAAGAATTAGGTTTACAGATTAGATAATAAAAGTCACTAGTACCAAGGGTGTTCATTCTGAATGCTCCCCAAGTATTAGCGCTTTAACTTTGTTAACTAAAAAAAAAAAATGTGACATCAACATTTACAAATAACATGAATTTAGCATAAATTCTCATGATTGATGATAATAAAAAGATTTATTTTAATTTATCCATCGATTACATACTAAATCCGAAATAATCTTAATGGTAGGTTGCTTTAGCTAAATCTCCCAACAACTTATCAATCGAGACATCTCCAACGGTTTGCTTGAAAAGAAGTTCCTCCAAACTTCTTCTGGATATACTTTGTACTGCTGGTAGAGTTAAAAGGAGTTTTCCAAATCTACCTTTGTGATGACTCTGTCTTTGCGAACAGTATTCATGTAACATAACGTGGGTTTGGTCTTGTAAAAGTTCTACGTGGGTTGGTTCACAAAGACCTCTGCATTCTATAAAAAAGTAAAATTGTTTTTTTTTAATGTTACACAATACTTTGTATTATGGAAGATGGATACAGTATAAGGCATAAGAAAATTTATACTATACTGTAAAAACCGTACGCTGTCCAACAAACAAAAAGTTTATATTAACATGGGTTTGCAAATACATCTGTAAATATTTTATCCAATTTTATTGTAGTTGCAGTAATTTGACGACGCTATTTATAGAATTAAGGGGCTTATTGGTCCCAACCTAATTAAATGTATTAAGACAAAAAATGTACGTCACTGACTTTTGTGTATGTTTTCCCATTTCTCGTGATTTTTGGTTTCATCTTGGCACTAGCTTAGATTTTGAGATGTTGCCCTTTTGCATACCACTGGCCTCCAAAAAAAAAGGAAACATTTTATTTGTATATTGTTTTTTTATCCTTTTTTCACTAACAATTATGGAACAACAGAAAAATAGTAATTTAATTCAAACCTGAACTAACGATTTTTAATAAATTAATGTTTTCAAAAGTTTTCCCTGTGTTTTTTTGTGCGGAGACAAAAACTCAACTTTGCTTGTTTAATAAAAAAAACATTTTTTGTCAAGAATATTCGTGAACCTCGTGACACTACTGGTTTAATAAATTTAATTAGGTTGTGACTGAATTGGCCCATTAATACTATGAATATCATTGTAAAATTACAACAAAATTGGGTAACGGAAATTTAAGATATATTTATTTAAATTAAAATCAAAGCTGATGATCAATCCAGTGGCGTCTAGAATTTGCGCATTTCATTTTGCATTGTTTTGGTAGTAATATTTGTTGAAAGATGTAATTGTATCTTCCAAATGTTTTTATTTAAAGTAAAAGAATTTACAACTTAATAATAATTAAAAACTGTTGTATAAAGGGTTGTTCTACTAATACAATAAACTGTATATCTCCGGCACTGAACAACATGGCCGAAAAATGGGAGATGTGACATCATAACACGTCAAAGCAATATGGCCGAATGTCGTGACCTTATATAGACCGACTTTGGTTATATATTAGTTTTTTAAATATTTATTGCTAGGTTAAGTTTTATAATGACGCATGCTTTGTTCCTTTCAAGGAACCTATGTATTGAAGGATTGAAATAAATAAATAATAAATACCTGATTTAAATAAAACTAATGCTTTTAAACATGCATGTTCGGTATGATCCACCCTAAGTATGTTAAGTTTTGAAATTATTTCTCTTAGTTTCCTTGCATCTTCTTCTAAGATTGATTGTTTTGATGTCGGAGCAAGAGCATTGCTTACTAATATTACTAAAAATAAATTAATAAATATTTACTTCAAAGTTTATAAAATATCATACACAATAAAAAACAAAATACTATCTAAGTAATTAAAAATTACAAATAAAAAACAAACTTAAACCTTATGTTTAATAGGACTTTTGCTTTTTAAATAAAATTATATGCTAAAATTATATAATGTGATAAGGCTTGGTCATTAGTATAAGAAGGAACAGTTTAAAAATGTAAATTCGGTGCTCTTTGATAAGAAAAAAAATCACAAAAAGTTTAAAGCAAATAAATCGGCATGCTTGTCTTCGCGGCCACCTTTGCTATATTTCTTCACCACCAAAAAAATCTTTTAAAATGCTTTAGAAAAATACTACATTTGATGTGTCTATCTCAATTAGTTTCGGAAATATGACCATCCAAATCTGAAAAATAATTTTAAATTATTCTTAGAAGCGTAATAGAGATACATCTTCCCAACTTTTTTATTTTTTAACGTATAAAATAAATAATACCACTGTTTTGTTGTGTAGATTCTGTAGAATCCATATCTTTCATCAGAATGCTTTTATCTTTTTTAACATTTTCAAGTTTCTTATTACCCCAATAGAAATCGTCATATCCTTTTATAATTTTGCGTACATGTAGTTTGAAGTATCTTCTTTGAAATACACAGCATGAGCCATTAAAATTTCAAAGTTGCTTTTGGCCAAAATAATGGATTTCTATCCCATAGTGTATTGGCGCGTGGCTGTAAAGGGTAGCGGTGCCTTGTATAAAATATTTCGATTGCAGGCGGCCTTTTTTATGTTTTTTTTGTATTATTTTCAAAGGGTACCGAATTTGCGCTATTAAAATGTTCTTACTATAAGCATAGACAAGATTTTTATATTAATAAGTACCTTCATCAACTGGAAGGGACCATTGTGCTGCAGTTAATATAAAAAGTTCACTCCAACTTTCTTCTAGTAAAATAGATTGATCTCTGTGTGAAAGCTAAAACAATATTACACAGGGTGTAATATATCTTTAAAATAATTTATGTTATATTTTTATTAAAACAACTTACTTGCAAAAATGACGGTATTGTCCTAGCCCATTTAATAGCCAAAAACAAAAGTTTTGCGGCGGACTCATAGATATTTTCAGCGAAGACTGAAATACTGGGTATATTTACTGGAACCAAATTTGGGGGTTTTGGTTCTGATTCATTGAGAATCGGAAGGTCTAGCCTGGAGTTTGTGGTATTGGACTGGTTTTCGGAAGACCCACAACCTACAAAATTTCATTGCTTTATAAAAAATATTTATCAATGTGGTCAATATAACAATTTGTAAGTCCAACAAATCGGAAATAGTATATTACATTACAAGTGTGGAAAATGACTAATTTCACACGAGTGGGAATATTGTAGCACGAGGAGTTAGCCGAGTGCGACAAACCCACGAGTGTAAGAAAGTCATTTTCACACGAGTACTGTACACTATTTTTCCTATGACCACAAATTATTCTCCAAAAAAAATTAAAGTTTGTCTTTACAGAAAAAATAAAAATTAATTGAGAACTTTGCAACACAAGGGTGATTTTTACTATGTAACACTAGTGTGATATGTACTTTTCCTCACTGCTATATTATACTGTTTTGACAATATTTTTACATCGAAAATCACCTACCTAGAAGCATTATATAACTTTTATCATTTTGGAATTAAAAAGGCCGTCACTTAATAAAAATTGTATGGTTTGGTTAGGTAATAACGGTAATAGTTTTAAATACGGTTTTCTGCTATTTTAAGGGTTTTTTAAAAATTATTGATACTTACATATTTTAGACACTCTTCTAAATAAAACGTAAGTGGCGCATATCAAAAATATCAGTAAACAAACTTACGGGACCGGGGAGTGAAAAAGGGTGCTGGGTGGGATAAAATTGGTAAAACGAGTTAATGAAACTGAACATACATGTAAAATTAAGTAAAATTACATTTTTTTTATATTTTTTGAGAAAAGATATAAAAAATACGAAAATTGTAAATGCATAACCTAAAGTCCTAAAAGTAAGAAAACAACGACTACTAAACGTCCGTTATACCATGCAAAATATGGAAAGCATTTGGCAACGTTGGAAGGGTCTGATTCTATTTATGAATGGATAAAAGAAAGTGGATTTATAAAGTATGTATAAGCCTTTTAATTAAGGGATTTAAAAAAAACTAGTTGTTTGAGTACACGAAGACAGAGGGAAAGGAATTTGATCTATAGGAGTTTTTCTCTGGCGCTTTAGGTCGAACGGTCAAGCGGTAAGGCTGCCTCTATAAAGTGCATGATCAAAGGTAGGAGGGAGATTTTTAATTTGATCTACTTACTTGACAACACTGTGCCACTGAGCGAGCAGTCAGTGAAAGTTGTTTTTGTGGTTATGTCTATTTTTGTTTATGTTTTAATTTTTTCGGAAATTTCGTTATTACTCTTTTTAATATTAGAAGAATGCTTATACTGTGTAGTAACTTAACGTTAATAAGATAATTTTCGCTAATTTGGGTTCTACTGTTTAAGGTAAGTAAAAAGTTTTTTTTACTGTCACTACAATAAATATGTCACTTGCAAAACCAATAGCAGTTTTTAGAATGACATCATAATATATATATCACACGACTGTTGTAAATTACGTTAAAACAACTAGTGCTGTTAAGTACTTTGCAACACTAGTGTGATATAACGCATTTTTCATGCATGAAACCAGTGTGCTATTTGCTATTTTCACAAGTGGTCGTAGGAAAACAAATTATCCCCATGGTAGTTCCGTTAATGTACTATATACAGACTGTCCTAGAAGTATAAAAACAGCTAAATATGTCGAAAAAATCCTTTAATAAAAAATTTGTACAAAATCAAACAAGGTATCTTATGATGACCTTGGATTTGACCTTAAAAGTATCTGTTAAATATTTTAATGTCAAATCAAGTTTTTTTTAAATGGGAACCTTGATTTTTAATTGAGACAATTTAATATTTTTTGATTTAAGGTTTTTCTCCCTACTGCTTAGTTTCTAAGTTTAAACAGATTATTGACCTTCAAAAGTAACCTTGATAGCTTTTGACACTTAATTAATATTGTTATATGCAAAATATTCTTAGTTTTCTGTAATAAAAAATGTTACTTTTCATTTAAAAAGTCAGTTGACCTTGATTCGGAAGTTCTTACCAAATGGAAAACTTTTTAATTACTAACTTTACGAAAAAAAGTACCTCCTTATAAAAAGTCCTGCTTGATGAGAAAATGTATTTTTGCAAAAATATTTGAATGTTACACCCAACAACAGAATCGCCTAAAAAGACATGTTTTTATATTAAAATACAGGGTTTTGCCCAACTACGGTATAAAAGTTTACAGGCTGATCTTTTACATCATTTTATAAAATAAAGTTCTATAAACATATGTCCGTAGTTGCTGCGTTTCTGAGATACAGGGCGTTTATTTTTTTAAGTATGTATTTTATAAATATCTTAAATACAAAGCCACATACGACACTATAAAATTGTATTTTTAGTTGCTTTATAGGAAAAAATATAAAAACCACATAAAAACCCAGTGACGTACATTTTTTTCTCAATAATATATCTCAAATATATTAAAGTCAATCTTGATAGAGCTTTACAAGCGCTTTATTACATGAAACAAACGTACCAACTTTTAACTAAATCGATTTAAAAGTATTTAAGTGTTTTATAAAATACCAACTTCCTTAAGAATTTAACGCCCTGTATTTCAGGAATGAAGCAACTTAGGTTTATATATGTTTATCGTAACTTTTTTCTTAAAATGACATAACATATTACGTTTTAAAGTTTCGTATCATAGTTAAGAAATACCCTGTATATTAATTTGGCATCAAGTATTTTTTAAGCCACTTTGTCCATCCAACATACAGTTATGTTTGTGGAAATGTATTTTCTCATCAAGCAGGACCTTTTATACAAAAGCTTTTTTTGTAAACTTAATATTTAAAAAGTTTTCCATTTGGTAAGAACTTCCACGTTCTGTATTCATAATTTTTTTTCTAAGGTCAAGGTGAAAAGTATTACAAGATGCTCCTAAATTTGATTTTACACTTTTGTATTTAAAACTTTTTTTTATATAGTCCTGGTTTTCGAGATATTAAGCCGTTTTAATATTTGTACTTGTGACTTTGTATAAGTTGACAAAAAAATATTTTAAGAGTATTACCTTCGTTTATATCACTTTTTCCCTGTGTTATTTCTTCTGAGCTTGTTACTTCATCATCTTTTAAACCATCTCGGATAGAATTTGATATATCCGGTTTTGTGTTTTGTCTTGTTTTTTCTAAATATGACTGTTCAATATTGGGGGTACCTAAAAATAGTAGTTTATCACTGGTTAATTATTAACCTTATTTTTCTTAACTCTTAATTATCAAACTATTTATCACATTTTGAAATGATGCAATTTGTTCAATTTCTTACTTTAAAAATAGGGAATAATCTTTTATTTTTATACTCACCTAATCCATGACATAACCCACTAGGTTTAGAAAAGCTACTTAACATATGGGGGTATATCAACCCTTGATGTAGATAACTGCTTTGCCCACTTAATAAGGGGGTTGTTACCGAATGATCCAGCAAAGGGGTGTTAGGAAAATGCAACGGTAGACTGGAGAACATTGACGATGGTTGCAACGATCGAAACCTTGGAGTTAAGCCAATGGGGTAGTGATGGATTGTAGGGTGAGTTGTACGTGGAGCTCTTTCGTGCTGCACGGCTAAAATAATTAAGAAATAATACTTGTAAAAACCAAATTTTATTTAAATTAATAAAAGAAAACTTCGAGAATATTTATAAAATTTTCAGTGAGACTAACTGTATTTTCCTCTGTTTGTTTACTTTTATCTTTTAGCATTGTAACGGGTCACAAAAATACCTAATGGATCATAACCTAAAATTGTAAGATATACATTTTTTAATGATTCATAACTTTAATATTTATGATGTACATTTCTTAATATTTTCGTTGTGTAGGTAAAATTCTGTATATTAGAATAGACCTAACGACTACTGTTTTTAAGTTGATGCAAATTTAATTCTGGTGTTAAAATAAAAGATTATTTTTTGCTACGATTTATTAGGTTTTCCTTATCCAAATTCCAATTTCTCGAGGAGTTCTTAAAAATCAAAAATACATTTTGTAGGTATAATTGTCCAAAGCTTATGAACTTCTATCGTTAATTGTTCTAAATAATTTATTTACAGGTATTTGATATTTAAGGTAGGTATATAAAGGTTAATTAATTTAAACAGTAATTTAAAATTAATTAAATATTATAGAAGACACGAATATCTATCTATCCAATGCAGTACGTACATGTATTGATTAATTACTATTAATAATCATGAAGACAAAGTTAGAAAAACAAAGAAATACTTGATATTGAAAAATTATATTTAATATAATTTTATTTATTACTTGTCATAGAATAAGGGTACATCGTTATACTGGATCCGATTCAACCGAAGGGATAAAACTTAATCCGACAAAAATTTGCGATATACACGTTTCAAATTGAGTAAGGGATTTGATTGAACGCCATAAGTCAATCCTGTTTTTCAAGCGATTGTTATATTTGTACGATATTCACGGTTTTGGAAATGGTTTGAAAAATGACAGTTAAGTAAAACAGCTGATAAGTGTAGAAACGAAATAGTGGGAAATAAAATAAGCTTAAATATTGGTTAAAATATTGTGATAGTGTTTCTTTAGTAGTTTGAGTTTATTATTTTGTTTTATTTTCTGAAATTAATTTTAAAAAATCCACAAAAGTAAGGTTAGAAGTTTATATGTTTGCTTTCTTTCTCATGTATATACTTTTCTTTGTCAAATTTAAAAGAATATTAGAACCGGACTATCTGCATCCGATAAATTCTAGGACGAAGGGCACGGTGTTAAGTTCAATGCGATCCGTCAAATCAGATTCGATTTTTACGATGTTCCCTTAGTCACAATTTATTATTCGATAAAATTTAAGTAAATGGAACTTTAACGAAGTTATAAAAAAATATTTTAAAAAATGGTTATAACCGCAATGCATTTTAAAGCTTTTATGTAACAAATTTAAAAATTAGGATTTAAAAACTATAAATTAAAAAAAAAGATCTAAAAACCTAAACCTGACGTTAAAAGCGTAGTTTTTAAATAACTGTTCAATAGGTTTTAAATATTTTTTTATTTTATTTGTTCGGGCACCACATCGGCAAACAATAGAGATTCAAACATAAGGGTATAAAAGTCAACTTAATAAAATATTTATCGTCTGGCTTGTGTAATCATCATTAAGGGCGGCCTGTGACATGACATTATGGCTGCCGCGGCCCTCGGAAGGGTGTTTTGTTACACGTTGCAGGTGACTTTTCCCAAGCTTATCATCTCGATGGGCTCTTTGTTCAGGAACTTCGAATTGAAACGTCGATTAGGAAATATTTATCATAAAAACTATTTGTTTTGTGGTCGGTATTACTATTTCAGATATTTTATCAATCATAATTGTAATATAAATGTTTTAAAATGCGTATTTATACTATTTACCAACATTAAAGTGTCAAATTTTTATCATTATCATCATTATTATAAGTATTGTATGTTCGTTGTCGCAAAATAAGTCTACCTAATAGTACGAGATCCGAATAGAAGGCGACCTTCACTCATCTGTTTACAGGATAAAAACTCTTGTATATTAAAATATATATAAGATTTGTATATTTTTTTCCGATTAAGCAATTAAAAATGCAACTTTTAAGATTTTTTAAATATTCTTTGTTTCTAGTTTCGTTTTAAAAAAGAAAGCCACTTTAATTTCTCCCAAACAATACCACAGATAACATGGTTAAAAACAAAAAACAATTATTTTTCTAAAAATAAATGAGCAGTCAGGTATATTATCGGAAATCGTCATTTTCCTCCTAAAGTGCCTTTAATTTTTTTTTTTCAAAAACAAAGCTAGATACGAATAAAATACAAGAGACTAAAAACTTGCAAAGTTAACTTTTTAATAGGAAAAAAATATAAAAACTTCATATAGGGTCAGTGGCGTATTTTTTTATCAATAATATTGGCTGTGATGCCAACTAAGACGCCACTGGACCCAAGAATCCTAATTGAGGTAGAGCTTTACAAGCCCTTATTACATTAAATAGGTGTACCAAATTTTATCAAAATCGGTTGAAGTGTTTTTAAGATATTTTAAAAATACCGACTTTTTTAAAAACTCTTGCGCCTTGTATCTTAGAAATGAAGCAAGTCCGGAGATATGTTCATAGGAACTTTTTTCATAAAAAGACGTAAGAAATCACCTTCTTAAGGTTCGTACCGTAGTTACAAAACACCCTGTATTAAATTATACATATAAATTTTGGTCGCTATGCCCTATTGCTGTTTAGAAAATACGAAAAATAACTTAAGATTTTTTGATGTGAAACATGCTTCCTTTTTTAGAGCATACTTTTAACCTAATAAGAATTATAAATAATGAAATATGCAATTTATCTTACAAACGGATAAAAAAATACAAAGTGTGATATATTTTCTATTTTAAAACTGTGACAATATACAGTGAGGTCCGTCGCTCCTTCTATCTTCTGAACCGTTCGGTATATTTTCATGAAACTTGAAACAATATTTTATGACCAAGATCTGCAACTTTTTACATATCAATGACAGCACTAAATGTCAAGGTTACAGCTGGACGCCATATTGCAAAAAAATTAAAAGAAAGGGGTCTTTTGGCACATCATTTTAAAGCTCATGACAGGTACTTTATAACCCTAGAATATAAAGTCAATACCTTAACCTACTACAAAATGGCGATACTTTTAAAATTACCTAAATATCTGATTTGGATGGCCATATTTCCGAAACTAATTAACCATAAGTACTCATATTAGATGAACCTAATATGGTATTTTTTTAAAGCTCTTTTAAAGATCTTTTTAATGGTAATACTGGTGGTAACATACAGGGTAGCAAAAAGTATATATTTTTTAATGACGCACCCTGTATATTAAATCACCATTAAAAAGGTCTTTAAGAGCTTCAAGAAAATAATACATTAGGTACATCTAACTTTATTACTTTTGGAAATACGGCCATCGAAATCAGGTATTTAAGTAGTTTTAAAGGTACCGCTATTTTGTAGTAAGTGAAAGTATTGACTTTATATTCTAGGGTTGTAAAGTACCTGTCAGGAGCTTTAAAATGATGTCACAAGACCCCTTCCTCTTAATTCTTTTTTTCGCAATATGTCGCCCAGCTGTCACCTTGACATTTAGAGCTGTCATTGATATGTAAAAATTGCAAACCTTGGTCATTAAATATTGTTTCAAGTTTCATGAAAATATATCGAACGGTTCAGAAGTTAGAAGGGGGCGTCGGACTTTAGGACCTCACTGTATACGTCAAATTTTAAAAAATAAAGCAATGCGCTATCTTAAAAAACGAAAATCATATTTGTTGTTTATAGTTGCTGTAAAAAATCTCTATAAAATGTTATACAGTGTGTCTACTCAAGTTCGACCATATGGAAAACTTTTGTATTATTAATTTTACCAAAAAGTTATTCCTTATAAAAAGTTCTGCATGGTCTAAAACTTTAAATGCAACCTTTGGATATTTTTTCATTGGTATACGAGGTATCTCAAAAAATAATAATTTTTCAATAGAAAAGAACCGTTATTTTCGACAATATCGAAAATAATTACAAGGAAAAAATGTTTAGAATTAATAATTACCTTTTTCATATTCAAAATTTGCAAAAATATTTAAAAACTTGTTTTTCAAATTTTTATACAATAACGGAAAAGATGTAAGAACTGTCAAAATGGCAAAAAGTTACACAAACGCTCGGTATCGCAGAAAAAGTTTAATATTTTTTTTAATAAACAAGTTTACATATCATTTTTTTTTTCATCATTAACATCTTTTTCTTATAAAAAATTCTGTATTGTGAAAAATAAAGGTATATTTTCTTAAGCGAAATTAAGTAGACATGCTGTATAATTAGTTAAAAGGAGGTAAAGAAAAACGCAAGAAATTAAAAAACACGCTATAGTTAGTAAACGATGCAAGATCGCAAATTGCAGATTTTACCAGTAAGTTTAACTTGAAATTTAAGCCATGATTTTCTTATAAAATATTTTTTTAGATTGTTTTACCCGTTAAACAGTTTTAGACATCTTTTGTATTTCTTTTTGTAGAATCTAAAAGAATGCCTAGAAACTTATTTTCGTTTCCGAAATAAAAAAGGTAGTTTCGTCATAAAAGAACTGATCAGTTTCTTTTTGATTTAATTGATTTTTAGTATGTTTTAAAAAAACTAAATGTATTTAATTTATGTAAAAAATGCGATTTAAATTAGAAAAAGAAAAAGGTTTACCAAATATTACTACTTCTAACTCATAATAGAAGAAGTAAAACATATAATTAAAATAATTCTGTTGTTATTGAAAGCAGAAACAAAACCTTTTTATTGAAACCTATTAGATTATGACCCACATTAGTAGAGTAGAATTCGCTAAGAAAAAACCAAAGGCGTCATACGAGTAAAACGACAATCAACTATTTCTTTCTAACCGCGTCGTTTAAATAGTGTGCGAGCAACTAAAAGGGAAATAGATAAAAGTGAGACAGAACACGACGAAGTGATGACCGCGTGGCTATTTCTTAGCGAAATCGTAGAAAAAAAAAGAGTTCCTTATGTAAATTTTCCTACGTGACCAATGAGAATAACATGCAATATCCCAAGCAGCAAGCTGACGTCCTATTGACGTCTCTTTTTAGTCATTTTTGGTCACATTTGATCAGCAAAGACGTCATAAGCTGACGACAAAATGACGTTAAATTGACCTCCCTAAGTCACAGATAAAAGACGTCCCGTTAATGACTTTATAATGACGTCTTTAAAGCCGACTTTCATGAGAGCGGTTTTCCTCGCGGATGATAATTCAGCGTTGTGATTGGTTAGTGCAAATTTAAAATGCTTTTCCAGCCAATCACAACGCTGAATTAGCATCCGCGAGCGGAAAACCGCTCTCATGGACAGTAGGCTTAAGATGACGAAAAATTGACGCAGATATATTTTTTTAAAGCTAAATGTTTTTTAGTTGAAAATTGAAATAGGAGAAACTAGTTACTGCTTGCAATTTACTTGCACTGCAAGGTTTCATCTCTCGGGACATTGTCCAACCTGCAGATGCAGATTTATACAATAGCCGAAGATATTGCTTTCGGCTTATCGGTACGGTGTAGGCGATAAAAAGCGAAGATGTTGAATAAACGTATTAGTTTATTGTCCGTTGCGTCATCTATCGGTTGAGTTTTTTCCTATTTCAATTTTGTAAAATTATTAGTCTTATTTTTCTGTCATATGACATTTCGGTTTGATTTTGACACGAATCATATATTGTCACAAAATTTTTCTGGCGGGTTTTCTAAACCTGACGTCATTAGATTTTTACGAGCTAGTATGACGAAAAATGACGTCTAGAAGACGTCACTTTAACGACGTTAAAAACACGTCATTAAAATGACGTCATAATTTTTGGTCTGATGACGTCCTATGACCAAAAATGACCAAAAATTACGTAAAAACGACGTCAGAATGACGTCAGCTTGCTGCTTGGGATTTAATCACTTTAATAAAATCAAACTGCGCACTTTATGTCATTAGCACCTAGACAAACAAATTAAAAGAGGGTTTTGAGCTGCGAAAGGAGACCGCAAAAAGCCATTGTCGGGTTAAAGGCGATGTTTACTTCAGGCTGAGTTTCTCACACCCTTAGAGTTCTATCTGCATTGAAATTGACGGGCTTGTGGGTGTTATTTGCTGACGATATATAAATGTTCTTCTGCTTCTTATGTAATTTAATTTGATCATTATTTTGATTTTGTTTTTTAATTTAACCATCTAATAAATAATTTAGACTGGGCCAAAATAATCGACATTTTTTTTTTTTTTTTGATAATTATATAGAAAATATTGTTTAGGGTGATAAAATGAAAGTATCGTGAAAGTTTGAGCACCTAATACATATTAATATTTAGAGATCTATCTCTGTTCATTTTGGTTTTTTATTTGTAGTTTGGTTTTTACGTACAGCTGCTCAACTATTAAGGTAAAAAAATAAGCGGCACATGTACCTTTAGGAAATTAAATTGCCTACAAAAATCGTCTAATATATATATTTATATTTTTAAATTTTGTAAGTAAGAAAAAAATAAATATACATAATTTATAAAAGAAAAAAACATGGATTCCTAAAGGGAATTTATTGCTTTACAAAAAGGGCTCTTAACATTTTTACTTAAAATTATTCTTTCAAAAGTTATTCACGACTTAACTTAAAGAAAAAAAAATATTTTTTCTTTGTTGGTGAACCAACTTTTTTACTCAGTGGAACAAATTGGTAAAACACATTATTAAAAATTTTAATCTTATCGCTTAAAATATCTAAATTTTATAATATATTCAAACCTATTCTCGGTTAATAGCTATTATACATTTAATCACTATAAAACAGTAAAATCTATGTTTTTGTATAGCATATGGCTTATACCTATTTTTTATACAGACTGTTCACGGATAGGGTAAAAAAACAAATGGACAAAAATGTCTTTTTACAAAAAAAGTCATTCTCCATATAAATCTTTGCTTGTACAAAAAATATGATTCACGAAAAGAAAATTTTTATTTTGTATACAGGGTTCGCAAAAACTTAAAAACCCTGATTTTTCTCCAAAAGTAGACTACATTTATTTTTTCATTTTTAGGCAAAATATTATTTAGAATACCATTTCGAATGACTTTATTAATGTTACAGGGGTAACAAAAGTTTCATGAAACTGATTTGGGAGTTATCAAAAATTAATTATTTTAATTTGTTTTTTAATAAAATGACCCAAAAAACTCTTATAATTCACTTTTTAAACACCTGCTTTCTCCAAGTTCCTACAAAACACAATTTTTCTTTTACCTTTATTTTTAGGCAAAATGTCATAAAGAAATTTTATTTAGGTTTGTAATCAGTAACCACAATAATACAAAATTTTATTGAACTCCATAATTTGGAGAAAATGCCTGATCACATTCGTTTTTAGCTGAAAAATTATGTTTTGTAGGAATTTGGAGAAAGCAGTTGTTTGAAAAGTAAATTATGAAAGTTTGTAAGGTCATTTTAATATAAAAATTTAAAATAATTAATTTTTAATAACTCTTAAATCAGCTTTATGAATCTTTTTGATACCCCTGTAAAATTAATAAAGTCATTTAAAATTGTATTCTAAATCAATTTTCTAAATGATATTTTGCTTAAAAATGAAAAATAAAGGTAGTTTACTCTTTGAGAAAAATCATGTTTTTTTATTTTTTGCAAACCCTGTATACAAAATCAACATTTTTATTCGTAAATCCTATTTTTTTAAAAGCAAAAATTTTTATAAAAAATGACATTTTTCCTCTTGTTAACCCCATCCTTGAACAGTCTGTATATAAAAAAATATATTATTTTCGATAATGTAATTTATCAATTTGTTCCACCGAGTGAATACAACTGGTTTACCAACAAAGAAATAAAAATTTAAATTGTAAATAACTTTTAAAAGAATAATTTTATGTAAAAACGTTAAGTTAATTCCCTTTAAAAATCTATGTTGTTGCTTTCTACATATTTATTTTTTGTTAATACAAAAATTCCAAAATTAAAAAAGGTAAATCTAAAAATATATACATATATGTTTAAAGCTTGATTATTTAAACATTAAGTGCTCCAACTTTTACCATATTGTCTTTTTGTCAAAAACTATATTTTAAATAAAATTAAAAAAATATAGTCGATTTTTGGGCCCAGTATAAGATATATAATTTTAAAATATTTAAAACACGTTTTTAAACTACATAAAATGCCAGATAATATTTTCGAGGTAAAACACATTAAGCGTATCCTTTCTTTGCTTAACATCAAAAAATCTTCTGGGCTGGAGGGCATACCAGTAGTCGTTTAAAAAAATATGCTCCAGAACTTGCACCAATCTTAACTCGGCTCTTTCGAATTTCTTACGACATAGGTATCTTTCCAGAGAGCGGGAAAGATGCACGTGTTCAACCTAATCCCAAGAAAGGATCTAAATCTCTTCCATCTAACTATAGACCAATTTCAATGTTTTCAGTTTTTTGTAAAGTAATGGAAAAATTCATTAATTCACAAATTCTTAAGTATTTAGAAAAACACAAAATTTTGCATGACAGGCAGTATGGATTTCGCCACAAAAGATCTACAGCAGATCTTCTTTCCTTCGTATCACACTGCTAGAATAAGTCTCTGAGTTTCTAGGTCAGTCCCAGATCGTTGCTCTTGATATATCCAAAGCTTTTGACTAGGTCTGGCATGCTGCACTTCTTAATAAACTTTCCTTCTATGGTCTTTCAACTAATCTCTGTACTTGGTTCTCTAGTTATCTATTTGATCGTCGTATATCAGTTATTGTGGACAACCATTCTTCAAGCTTTCACCAAGTAAATACTGGAGTGCCTCAGGGCTCAGTTCTGGCATCAACATTGTTTTTTCTTTACATCAACGACCTTCTCTCGTCCACAACTAATTCCATTCATAGTTTCGCCGACGATAGTACCCTTCATTCCAGTTTTCAGGTTTCTAAACCCATCACTAAACCTGACGTGGAAAACAAACGCAGAGCGATGCAGATATCTCTTTCGCAGGATCTTAATTTAATATTGGATTGGGGCGCCAAAAATCTCGTCCATTTTAATGCATCCAAAACACAACCATGTTCCTTGTCGCGAAAAGAGTCATCAAATACTCATCCTGTACTTATGAGCGGCCAAGTTTGACAGAGCAAAGACACCTTTAATCTTGTGGGCGTCACATTTGAAAGTAACCTTAACTGACATAAACACATTGTATCTATAGCCACCGCAGCTTCAAAAGCTTGGATTTCTCTTTGAGCCAAAAGTATTTTTCCCCTTATAATTTATACACTTTGTATGTGTCCCAAATCCGACCTCCCTTGAAATATTGTTCTCATATCTGGGGCATGGCGTCCCCCACAACCTTAAGCATTCTTGATTCCATTCAAAGAAGAGCTATTCGTCTCATTAATGATCTTACACTTACAGAAAGGCTTCCCTCTCTTGCCCATCGTCGGGCTGTGGGGGATTTATCGCTTTTTATAGGTACTTCCATGGCGTCTGATCTAAAAAATTGTCCAGTATAGTTCCTCCACTCACGGTTTTCAACAGAGAAACTCGTGGTGCCGCGCATCCCTATACGGTCCGACTGGACAAGCCCCGAACTTCCCATTTTGTTCGTTCTTTTATCCCTAGAGTTTCTAGAATGTAGAACCTGCTGCCCGCAGAGGTCTTTCCTTCCCCCTCAAATCTTGAAGTATTTAAGTCCCGTGTCAACAAACTCTCTCTTCCTCGCTCAAGACACCCACGGTACGTTAGTATTTAGGGTTTTAGCCTTAGTGGTTTGTCCAAAGATAGAAAAAAACATCGGACTTTAAAGTTCAAAATAATGTTTACAATAATCTAAAAACAATAATGAACGAAAAATAATAGTATTATTGTATGTCGGGCGCTCGAAATCTAAAAAAATGGCACATTTATAAAGAATAACTTTTTTCGACATATTAAACATAAAAAAAAATTACATGCATAGTTAGGTCCATCCGTACACACATTGTATATTAAACTTACCATCTCTTTTCATATTGACTTGAAGACACTTTTTGAATCTGCATGCCTGACATTGGTTTCTTCTTGTAACGTCCACAATGCACCTTCCATTTTCTTTACATACATATTCAAGATTCCTGAAAATATACCTGCAAATAAAGTCTTAGCATTCAACGATTCTATTGAATTGATCATATACTTTAAATCTCTTTTTTATTTTTGGTTTTTTTATTTTTCACAAAAACACTTTGGAGAACTTAGCAACAGTTCCTATATGGAGCAGCAAATCCACGTCTTTTTTCTTAGGAATAGGCTGGATTTATTGATTTATGCGAAAACCGTGCATCAAAAAAAAAAAAAAAAAAAAAAAAACCAATTTGTCACAAACTAAATGGGGATTTAAAAATAAATTTAAAGAAAATTACCTTAAACCCTTTATGGATGACACCGGTAATTTTTTTTTCTTGTATGCTAAAGAATGTCTTCTGATGCATGGGAAGCGGACCCTAATTTTTGGTTAATATCTGAATTGGTATAAAATTTATTATAAACATTTTTTTTTTTTTAATTTTCAACACCTCGTAGTACAAAAACTTTTAGTATGTTCATATCAAGTTTCTTTTTTAATTTTCATTGTGGAATCACGCTTAACGAATGTCGGTTAAGTTACTGGACACCCTGTATAGTTGCCCTTGTAGTTTGGCTGCCTGAGCACAAAAAGTCGTGTATATCACACTGGGTCCGATATTCCTATATTGTAGGGTAGTTACAACAAAACGTTAGGCCTCAGACACGATACTAAGCGTCAGCTTCAGCGGCCAGGCTCACATTTTCCTCTCAACGCTGGCCTCTGACCCTGCCGCGTAGTATCGTGTCAGATGCCTTATAAGACAGTACACATAATACTTTACCTTCTGATGCTTCTTTAAAAACCCTCTACATCCGTCACAACTGGCAACACCATAGTGTTTTCCTGAAGCTTTGTCTCCACAAACTTTACACAGGCTTTCTGACTTGTGATTGGAGTCATCCATCTGCAATTAAGAAAAATAGTTATATATTTATGCGACAACAATGTTTTTTTAACGTGTTGTGATGACAAAAATCTGTCTTTTCTCTTTAAGAGTCTTTGAAATACTCTTGGCAGTACGAAGTATTTAACTTTAGCAAAACTCAAATGATGGACTCTGTAAAAAATAGTATAAATCGATGGTAGAAATACAAAAAGTATTAATGTTTCTGAGTTCTTTGTAAAATAATGTAGAACTTCATTTACTCGTAAATCCTGGTACTTGGAAAAACAGATCGTGTTTTATGAAACATTATATATCCAAAAAATTTAAACTTATCATTTGGCTACCGGAGGTGTTAATTTCGAACGACATTAATATAATAAATGCGATCTAGTTCTTAAAAAACAATAACCTGAATCTTTATTTTTTTCCTTGCTCCACTATATTTTAAAATAAATGCATAACTTACCCTTACCTAATCGTATATAACATTTTTCCTTAATCTTTCCTTAAATGCAGAAAAAAAGATCCCCACTTTCCAAAGAACATTCTTTTTCTTATTTTAGCATTGCTTTTTTTTTCTTCCCATCAAGCCCACTTTCCCAATTTAGCCGACAGTTTTCCAGCACCTAATTTTTTTGCTTATACACGTTTGGGGGCCCCTGTAGCCCGGAGGCACCATATCATTGATACAGCTGATACCGGCTACGCCCCTGCTTAAATGTCTTCCTTTTTAGTGGTCCTCTTTGCGTTTGCTTTTTTAAAATCGCTCTGATAGACCTCAGGGCGTAAAGAGTGTCCCCCGCCCAAGGAAGATAAACTTTTTAATAAGGAGCGCTCAATTTTTATATTTGTCCGAAAATATAGGTTATGTTTGTGACGTCACTTTTTTGCCATTATATTTTTTATCTGACAAAATAAACCAATACTTGCATGCTATAAAATAAAATCCTTAAAAAAAAATGTATCTTACCCTTAATAACGATATAAACGTAAATTCCCTGTAAAAAAATATCCAAAGGTCAGTGACCCCTGTTTACAGGTTTTAAAATTCTTTGTAACTGCAGTACTAATAACTACTCAATTAAACTATAAACAGTAAAAACTAAACATATATAAAAGTCCAATGGCTAAAAAGCAAAAAAATAACACCAAAACCTTGAAAAAAGCTTCCAGTCCGATTGTAAACAAAGAATTGGAAAAAATTACGTCACAAAATTTAGCGAACATGGGCTTAAATAATGGGGTCGAGCGCTCCTTATTAACAAGTTTATTTTCCCCGAAGTGACTAGGGGCACGTTGATGTGCCTCGATTATTTAAAATAATCTTTTCAATATTTATATTTTGATTAGAACAAATGACTTTAATTCTATCAAATAGACTTTTACAACTCCCTTTTAACCATTATTGGGTGATTTGAGTTAAAATTTAAGTATCTATTTAAAAAATATTTTAATTCAAAATAATTATCCTCTTGATTTTATAAATAATTGTTTCCTTGAATTTGAAAATCCAGTTATAAGACAAAATCAAAATAGACCTATTACAAATTTATTTTTACCATACATTCCCGGACTATCAAATAAAATTCAACGAATAGGGCATAAATTTAATATTCGCACAATCTTTAAAACACAAAACACAATCAGATCTCAATTAACAAAAACAAAACCATACAACTTAAATGAAAATACAAAAATGTCATTTATAAAATACTTTGCGAATGCAATAAGTTTTATATAGGTGAAACTTGTAGACCATTAGCCAAACGCATAAAAGAACACAGATCATACATTAAAAACACAGAATTTCATAAATCAAAATCTGCCAACACGCATTTGATAACAATCATAGAATAAACTGGGATGCTTCGAGCATTTTAGCAAAGGAAACTTGTTCTAAAAAACGCAAAATCAAAGAAAGTGCGTATATATTATTAAATAAAGATAATTGTGTAGCATCAATTTCAGTTAATTTAAATAACACTTGGTTGCCTTTGCTTGATACTGAAGTATCTTCAGGAAGACTAAAAATTAACTAACTATTCACCTTTTTGTAAAATAAACAATCATTACACCAGCAACCAGTTATCTATGTCACTATGACACTATAACCAAACAAACATGTTTTGACATTTAATGTCAAAGTTTTCAGAATATCCCAAAAAAACAGAAAAATTGTGAATTTTAAAGCCTAAATAATAGTAAGTTTTTATTTTTATTAGTTTTATTTCATTTGTCTTGACAACGGTGGCAGATTTGCCACCGAAACGTCGATTTTTAATTATCTGTTTACTTGTTTAAAATTTTTTTGGTTTTTTAGTACTTATAATTTTATTTTGGCGTGTACCCAAATAAATACTATCTATTAAATGAATCCGCCAAACTACAGAACATATCTTCAAAAGATTACGTCACAAAATTTAGCGAACATAGGCTTAAATGTGATCGAGCGCTCCTTATTAAAAGTTTATTTTCCTTGGTCCCCGCCTGTTTGTGAAAATATCTTTTTTTTTTAAATCTTATATATACCAATAATTTAACTGATATTAATGTATTATTTAGTGGCTAAAACATTTAGTTTGTAAGGACAGAATCAGACAAAAAAATAGTTCTTAATTTCTAAAATATTTTTATCAAAATCATTTATCACGAAAAATGTCACAACATTCACACCCTATAATTAAATCAGGAAAAGCCAATTACACCCCAACAAGCTCATATGTTACACATTGTCATTCACTGTCTACCCTCTCCTTCTCACTTTAACTGCATCTATAGTGTGTCCTTATCTAAACGCACACACGAACCTACAAGAGATACGTAAAGTGCTCAAATTTAAAGGGTGAGTGGTTCATACAGGGGGCCACGAAAGTTGACCACATGGTAACATATTGCGTAATTTGTACCTGCATTTATCTGTAATTACTATTTAACTTGAATGCGGCAGGTTTACTGTTTTTGTGTACTGATAAGGGTTGGGGTGCGCTAAGGGAAATCACAGGTGTGTTAAAGTCAGTTTTGGTTTGAGAGGGTTGTTTTTGTGAATGTTTTAATATATCGTTTATAGTAGATTGACGAAAAATTTATGGTATATTCATAACAACGATGATTTGGTTTTTTGATTTTAGTTTTTAATTTGGGGGAAAAGCAGGTCTAACAATGTAAAGAATTCCATACAAATATATCATCGTTTAAAAAATATATCTTAATTTAAGTAAAATTTACTAATAGTATGGGAGCCCACGATGCTAAATGGGGATTTACTCTACTAAAATGTTTTATAATGTAGGTATACATATTGAATAGGTTTTATCGGTGGGGAAACGGCTATAGATTCTAAAATAATATGTCAAAAAATACTTTTATTATTTCGGCTTGTGGAAATTATTCGGATCGTGTCGGAAAAATGAATCAATTTAAAAAATTTGCGCGCACTTTGTGAACCGTGACGAAATTTTTATTTGCATATTTTTTAGAGGGTCTGCTTAACCTTCTTTATATTAAATGTATGCTGTATTAAACATCAACTATTTTCTGATTAGTTTTTAGTTTCAGTATTGTAATAGGGAAAAAATCACAATTAAATCTTTTTGCTTACCTTTACGTTGACATCTTCCAGATATTTAATTTGCATAGGTCTGTTGATCCGTCAGTTGGTGTGTCGTTCTGTTTAAAACCGATTATGAGTACCAGCTTAAAACCGATTATACCGAGAAAGATGAATCCCTAAATGTGGATTTAACTTGTTTTAATGAAAAAATTAATACAGGGTGTCCGGACGCACGTAAAAGAATAATTTACTTTCAAAGATCAGCCCTGTGCTTATAATTAGAAGCATCCATCAGCATTGTAAAATGAAAATAAAATCAACTGGAAAAAAAGGACTGGAAGTACCGAAACCGGTAAGTTGATTGGTTTGAACCGCCACAGATGTTTATTCAAAACTGTCATTGTTGTCAACATTGGGGGAAGGGTCATGGTTACTTCTGGTCAATTAATTTTTTTCGCTTTACTAAGGAATTCTAAAACAAATATGATTTAACTAGCCAGAACTAACCATGACCCCCGATGTGAACCGGTTCCGGTTCTCTTTGCTGTAGTCTTTACACGTTTATGGATAGTTATTTTTGAAGAGTCCTACTTGATATTACTTCTTATTTATATAAAATTAGGAATAGCGGATGCTTCTATAATTATGTCTAAAAAGCGGATGCTTCTATAATTATGTCTAAAAATCTTAAGTCCATTACACAAAAAAATCATACAAACTTGTAATATTCTTTTTACATGTTTTTTTTTATTTCTAGGAGTTCTCCCACATATTTCCAGACACTCTGTTTTTTAAGATAAAAAGAAAATAAATTTGGTAAGTCCATTAAATGTAAATATTTATTTTTGACCTTATTCACTTCTTCTTAATCACTTCTGGTTTGATTAAAAATGGCTGCAACTTTCAACTTTTAACATCTCTGTCATATTTTCTATAATTTAAATAGAATATGAAATTCTTAAGAGAAATGCGTTTTTTTTGGCGGCTTTCCAATTTATCTGAAGACACCAAGTAAGGTGACTCATTACAAAAAAAGAGTTGGTTTAAATAATTATTTTAAGTATTTTGTCTGATTTTATGAAAAACAAAATACACGATGGGTATTCCACGTTTTTAATACGAGGTATATAAGTCACTAATTTTATCCTGTTTAGTCTTTCGTTGACTTTATACAAAAGAGAACTAAAAACGATTTTATTTATAGTAGGGGAGCCCAATAGGGGATTTCGGGATTTACTACAGCGCGACAGATTATTATACTGGACGATACCTTGGACCCGGTTGGGGACCTTTACCAGATATATTAGCCCCATATATAGGGCCGATATTAAGAAACAAAAATATATCCATCAGAAATTTTTGAGCGCGTCAGATTAAGATAGGGTGAGTATATTACATGCTAAACAGTGTATATTCCACTAATCTGACAATATAAAAAAGACGTAAAGAAAGCGAAAGGCTTCAAAGTTGTAAAAAAAAACGTAATTTTGACATTCTCGAGCGAGGATATATTTTTTTATTTTGAAGTAAATAATTTAGGAATAACGAAAATATACAGGGTGATTCAAAAATCGATCACGAAACTAATTGTGGTGATTCTACTTGACAAAATAAGGGTAGAGCTTCCTATATATTTTTTCAAAATGTCATTCGTTTTCGAGTTACAATCCGTCAAAGTTCAATTTTTATTTTGGTTTTTTCGCCATATTGCATTTCTTTTTAACCAATTCAGTTGAGATTTGGCACACAAATCAAGCTTTGCAGATTCTAAAATTTTAAGACAAAAGTACTTTTTTTAAATACCGCCAGAGGGCACTTTACCTAAAACTTAAAATTTATTTACATCATAACTTTTTATTTTGACAGATATCGCAAAGCTGGGGGCGCCATTTCATAGACAATCAAAAACTTAAAAAATAAGGTACTTCTTATTAAAGCCGATAAACCTCACCGTTTAGGCACCAATATACATCAAAGTTTTCATCAATTTCAATCAAATTACCTACATACATACAGGGTGTCCAGTAACTTAACCGACAAACTTTTTTCAAACTGTTCCTAATTTTATATAAATAAGAAGTAATATCAAGTAGGACTCTTCAAAAATAAGTATCCATAAACGTGTAAAGACTACAGCAAAGAAAATCGGAACCGGTAATTTGATTGGTTTAAAGCACCACAGACGGTCATGCAAAACTGTCACATCGAGGGCTCATGGTTAGTTCTGATTAGTTAAATCATATTTGTTTTTGAATTCCTTAGTAAAGCGAAAACAAAATATTTAATTGACCAGAAGTAACCATGACCCCTCCCCCAATGTTGACAACAATGACAGTTTTGCATAAACATCTGTGGCGGTTCAAACCAATAAACTTACCGGCTTCGGTACTTCCTGTCCTTTTTTTCCAGTTGATTTTATTTTTATTTTATAATGCTGATGGATGCTTCTAATTATAAGCATAAGGCTGATCTTTGAAAGTAAATTATTCTTTTACGTGCGTCCGGACACCCTGTATTAATTTTTTTCATTAAAACAAGTATAAATCGGTTTTAAGCTGGTACTCATAATCGGTTTTAAACAGAACGACACACCAACTGACGGATCGACAGACCTATGCAGTTGAAATCTCTGAAATATGTAAACGTAAAGGTAAGCAAGAAGATTTAATTGTAATTTTTTTCCCTATTACAATACTGAAACTAAAAACTAATCAGAAAATAGTTGATGTTTAATACAGCATACATTCAATATAAAGAAGGTTAAGCAGACCCCTCGAAAAAAATATGCAAATAAAAATTTCGTCACGGTTCACAATGTGCGCGCAAATTTTTTAAATTGATTCATTTTTTATGACAGTCATCTTTTGATAATTATTTTTAAACTTGTCACCCCAACACCTTCAATTGATTGATACTATTCATAAAAAGTGATATCGAAAACCCGACCCAACGAGATGTGTAAATTTAAATTTATAATGAAGTCTGGAATATTTTAAGAAAGTTCGATATTTCGGTGAAATCTGAAGGGGAAACAAATAGAGGCGTTTGTACACTTAGAAAGTTTTTATACAGGGTGGCCGCCGAGGTATCCGAGAAACTTTCGATATAATTTCAACAATGAAAATTAGGAAAAACGTTTTTCTACTACTGTATAAATAAGAAAACTTTGTGGTTCTAGCAACGCGAATGATAACGAAAGAGAACCTTCGTGTTACCTGGTTGCTAAGCGTTGCTATCTACGAAAGTAATATTTTCAGCGCCTGGACAAAAAGTAAGAGTAAAAAAAGAAAATATGCTTGTGGGAAATATTAGGATTTATTTATAAAAAGTAACTAATTTATGACAAAATATTTTAAAAAACTAGGTTAGGTATTGACATTAAAAGTAATTGTGCAATTTGAGCAATTAGCAAAAGAAATTGGAGGAATAATACTTGAATTAACAGTTTTTAAATTTGTTGTTGGGGTATCGTTATCACCTTTAACTACGTTAATATTCATATTTTTCACTGTTACTTTATTAGAGGAAATATTGGTAGGAATTTCGTGTAAAATCTTCTTTGAAATTTCCACCTTATTACTATAGGATTCAGCAATATATCCCTCCGCAACAAAAGAAGACTTCCAACCTCCATGCCTTTTTAAGTCCAAAATATCGACATCCGAAGCACTGGCAAGGAACGTAGTTGATGTTCTTCTAAAAGAATGGCCAGTGTATCTACTGTTATCTTCAAGCTTCAAAAACTTCGAAATTTCTTTAGGTACATTTGAAATAGTGTGCTTTCCAATTACTTGATTAACACATTTACCTCTTTCATAACGATACAATAAGCGCTCATCTAGAGCATTCCTTGGTCTCAGCTTAATATATTCCTGTAGAAATCTGACATAAGCAACTGAGCCTTCATCGTTGGTTACTACAAAGTTTCTTTTAACTTTATTTTTAGACTCCACTATTTTTACTATAGCCACGTCATTTCTTATTTCTACATCACTCAGCTTCATTCTGTATATTTCGTCTGTCCGGCATGCCCCAGCCACTCCCATAATGGCTATTACTTTCATTGCTAAGTAACTTTGATCAGGCGCGTTAAGTAAAAACTTTATGATTTCATCTTTTTAAAAAATTTTGACATTTTTGCCTCATAACCATCGTTTTTCTTTTAATAAAAGCAACTAGTTTCTTGAACTCCGAAATATCTTGATTTTTGTTTACGGAAATTGTTAACTTGAGCATGGAATATACAGACCAGAGGGTTGGTGGTGATAAAGACTCGGATACGCCAACATCACATTCTCGTCAATCCGCCCCACATTTTTTGTAGCAAGCCATTCAGAAAACGATTTATATGTTTAATGGTACCTCTCTTTAGATTTGTCTGGCAGAAGTGAGGCACACGCAAGGTTAGCTGCCTTTTGGATACCATTTTCATATTCATTTAACATTTTAAAATGGGAATGGATTTATACTAAATTAACAATAATTCAATATCTGACAAGTGCTGATGACAGACAATGTCAACAATAAATGTGGATTAATTTTTAACAGGTAAAAATTTCAAAATCTCTGATATTTCTATCAAAACATGATGTTAATGATTATTAAATTATGCGATACATAGAACAGTAGCAGAAAAATATAATACATTACACGATGGGAAAGGCTTTTCAAGTGTTCGGAGGTTTTAAATAGCCTCGGCTTCGCCTCGGCCATTTAAAAACCACCTCACACCAAAAAGTAAACTTTCGCATCTTGTAATGTAAATAACTATTATGAACATATGTCCTAAACGTCTTTGTTTTTGAACTACAGGGTGTTAAAACTTTTATACCAATTTAACCATTGTTAATAAATTTGAGGGACGCCTCCTATGCACCAAGAGACATTTTTTGTCGTACAAAAAAATTATCAGTGTCTTTCATGAGGGGTTTAAGGTAAAGGACACTGCATTTTTCTAAAATAAAAATATTTTTTTAAATTACCTTTTAGTTTGACACAAATTTGATTTCTTGTGTTTTTTTTATTTAAACACTGTTTTTGCGTAAATAAATGAAAACCATTTCTGGCCATGGTCAAGTCCCTATCTAATTAAAGAATAAATAGCAGAGGTGATTTTTGTGAAGAATTTGATATTTTCGATACGAAATGACTATGCCCAGAAAGGATTTTTATTTATTTACGTGAAAATTGTGCATCTAATAAAAAAAGTCAAGTAATGAAACTTTTTCCAAACCTATAGGATATTTTAAAAATTATTTTTATTTCAGAAAAATTTAGGGCGTACCATTTTTATATTAAAAATATTTAACTGAAACCTCTCATGGACGACACTGGTAAGAATTATTTTTTTCTTGTATGCCAAAAATGTCTTTTGGTGCATAGAAGGCTTCCTCAAATTTTTTAAAAATATCTAAATTGTACCACAAAGAAAAGTTTTATTTAAGTTTTATTTTCTCTTTCTTAAAAAAATGCACCCACCGGATACACATTACAATTACTGCTTCTATACTAGACCACCCAGGGGGTGGCAGCCATATTTTAGAGGGGGCACCCCTGCTCCCTCTAGCAGCGCCACTGATCTCGCGTTGAGATACTCTAGCTCTCCTGATCTGTATTTTATCTAGTGTGCATGGTTAATTGTTATTTCACATTATTCAAATATCCTCCAACCACGCAAGTTATCCCCAGTACCAGAGCCGGATTAACTCTTTGGGAGGCCTTAGACTGGGGCCCATTTTATCTCACGGCGCCCTATCCACACATAAAATAAAATAGCAAAAAGAAAAGTCCTTCCCTGTCTAGCGCATATTTTATCCCGAGGCCCCCTACACTTTTGAAATAAAAATTATTGGCACGGCCCAGTACCACCATGTAAAATTTGCATTTTACCAAAGACAATTTTAGTTTCACTATAGACACCCAGAACAATGCTAAATTTTTGGTCATCAGCTTGGACGCTCGCTTCGTGGAATTTATGAAGCGGTATCCATCAAGTACACACGTAAACAGTACGTATAATTTGCCGCTTCATAACTTCAGCCAAGCCAGCGTCCAAACTGATGACCAAAAATTTAGTATTGTTCTGGGAGTCTATAGTGAAACTACAATTGTCTTTGATTTTAGATATTTTGTTTTAATCGAAAATAATCAATAAAATTAAGATATTTGCAAATTTCAGATTCAATAAAGAGTCTGAAGATTAATAGTTAAGGCTTTTAGATTTTAACACGAGTTTTTGTATACTTATTCAAAAGCACATTTTAAGGACTGAACAAAAAGATTGATGATATTCAGTCGATGGATGTCCGCTCAAGTAATACCAACAAGTCTATTATGAAAAAGAATTATCATTGTTTTGTATGTCAAAAAATAAAAATAAATATTGTCTTTAGTAGCTTAAAGTGCTCCAAACAGGTATTCGGAGCTGTCATCTGTTATAATTAAAAGGTAAAAAACACAAAGTATTTAAAATTAAATGTAATGCAATTTCTTCACGCTGCTCTGTTAAAAAAAATATCTCTTGTGAAATAGTTATTTATGTAACGCTCTCTACAGACGACATGCCAATTCTTGGCCAATATCCGCTCGTTAAAACGTTTGTGCATCCCAACGTTGGCTTTGCTTTGCCATAATATGTTTTGCATACTCACGATGCGGGAACGTTTAAACGAACGGACATTTGCCAAGCCTTAGCATGTCGTCTGTAGCCGGCTTAACAGGTGCATAAAATAATACCTTTTTGTACAAATAGGAGTTTGACAATACGGAAGCGGAGTGAACAGAGTCTTTAATCTCGAACCCAGAACGCCAGGGTTCGATACCCAGCCGGGGAGACATTTTTGGTAGGAGTTATTTACGAATTACGTCTGTAGTGGCACTACCGCGTTGTCTAAAAGGTGCTGTGAAATGCAAAAACTGCATGTTTTTGTGCTTGGGCAACGTTGACGGAACAGGGGAAAAGATGGGTTAACCATCCAATAACCCGACACTCACAGTAGTCCGGTACTTAAACTTAAGCCTTCGTGGGCTGTCTCAAAGAGAAAGAAAAACAAGCCCTCAGTCAGGTGCGACAATCCCATGAGTTAAAAAGACAGTTAACAGTTTATGTATGTGTTGCATACAATCTTTTTTACGACCGTGTACATTTTATAATAATTTTCAATTTATTTATCCGCAAAGTGTTTAATTTTTAAGTTAGTGATACTTAAACTAAAAGCGGTAAAGCGTAATTTATGGTAACTTTGATCTTATAGTTTAGTTAATGTCGCGTTTACTGTCACATTGTATAAATTCGTAGAACGATTAAAAAAACAGTGCTTTTTCTAACGGTCGTAGCAAAAATAGATTCTAGTTGGCGTTGAAACAAAACAATTATTAATTCAAAGTATGAATAAAAGTCTCAGAATAGTTATTCTGGGTAAAAGTGTCGAACTGTTGAAGAAGAGTTGCTTTTTTAACACTTTAATCGTGTGTCCCAGGATAGCTGTGTCAAGAGGACAAATGGACCAAAAATTTTGGAATTTATAAACGTGCTTTTGGAAAAATTGGTCGCATGGTCCAAAACTCATAAATACAAAATTTTACTACGATTGGTAATGTACAGGGCAAGGTATAACTAAAAATATGAACAATGCCCAAAAGTAAAGTACTTTTATTTTTTAAAATAGGACAAAATTGTATAAGTAAATGTTGTAGAGAATTACATTTTATGTTAAAATTTAAAGTTAAAGAATTAAAGTAAACAAAATATTTTTGTCAATTTTTTACATAATGCATTGTCAGTTTTTAAAATACTTATGTAAGGCAGTGAATTTTAAAACATATATTTATAATTAGGAAAGAGCATTTAAGCAAATTGCATATTCTGCATTTTTTGCTTATTTTATGCAACAAATTCTGCTTTTGCATGTTTTTCAAAAAGCTAACATTAAATGCATATTCTACACAAAAATATCCAACAAGATCAGATATACATAGATAGAACATACCTACTACCGAATGTTCCACTTTCCCCTCAACCATATCTTTAATTGGTAAGATGGGGAACCTGGTTGAAAGTGGCACTTTTTTATTGCAAACATTTTAGTGACATAAAGCCAGAGGCGCACTTACAGCCTTGCCGCCCGTAGGCTATTTTATTTTCGCCGCCCCCAGCCTTGCCGCCCGTAGGCTATTTTATTTTCGCCGCCCATTTCCTCATCTTTTTCCGTCTGAAAAAGTTTAAAAGAGCAAAAAAAAGGCCTCACTTCCATTTCTTTCGATTGTGGGTACAAAGAATTCCAAATACAACAAAATTATTCATCATGAAAAATTTTTGAAGAGCAAAAAAAAAGTTCTCACTTCCATTTATTTGCCGCCCCCAAAATCCGCCGCCCTAGGCTTCAGCCTACTCAGCCTAATGGCAAAGGCGCCACTGCATAAAGCAGTTAATTACTGAATTGTCTGATGAAAACTGCCAAGCACTTCTTGATGCGAAACATTTAATGAAAAATAAATTACTGCCTCAAAAACTAGTATTTATTCAGACCAATTATACTTGTATTTTAGATGTTATTTCAAACTTAAAATCAAACAAGTTGTTCTTGGTAGAATCTTTAAATTTAATCAATCAATTGCAAACATCTGATAATAGTGTTAGTGGTTTTATTGGAAGAAAAATAAGAGATAACTTAAAAGTGTATTAGAGAAAAATAAAGAATATTTCTTTTTATTAAATGTGGCTAAAAGTATTTTTGGTGACTTTGTAGAAAATTTTAATGTAGATACAACTTCACTGGGTAGTTTAAAAAATATGCCCGAATTTCTATTTACAAATATTTGTACTCAGACCCAAGACATAACCATTTAGTGAAAAATTTGGTATTTAATTGTTTCTTGTTTTTTTTTTAAATAAAAATTAAAAATATTTATATTTATTTTAATCTTTTTTAAATACCATTTTGGTATTTTAGTGTTGATCTTTTTGTAATATATTACTACTACTGATACATTTTTATTACCTACTTGTTTTATTTTGGAACAAAAATATTTGCATTTAATTACATATTTAATGCATATCTTGCTAAAAATTCTTGCATATCTATGCGCATATTTACTTCCTTTTTTTGTGCATATTTGCTCATTCTATTTATAAAAATTACATTTTTTATTTAAATTTGCTCCCACTTGCTCATTATTTAAGCTGTAATGCGTATTGTAAAAAATTGACAATTACACTTTTTTACTCTTATGCGTTAACTTTAAATTTTGACATAAAATTCAATTCTCTACAACATTTACTTATACTATTTTGTTCTATTTTTAAAAATAAAAATAGTTAGTTCCTGGGCATTTTTATATTTTTAGTTATAACTCGCCCTGTATAATAGCAACCGTGGTAAAATTTTGTATTAATATATACCACCACCATGCGACCAGTTTTTCTAAAATTTCGTTTGAAAATTCAAAAATTTTTGGTCCATTTGTCCTCTTGTAACACCTATCCTGGGACACACTGTATAGTGTACTAAAAATGGAGTAAGTAATTTGCCTTTACGATAACACCTAAAAAATATCTTAAATGATCGAAAAAAGTAAGAAAAGTAATTTCCTTACGCCGCGCTATTTAAAAATCTCAAAATTAATGCTTCTGAAAAATATCTTATTTGCACCAAAATAAATAACCATTTTACCCATCTACTGATATTAATTAATAAAATATTAAAAAAATATAAAAAAAAAATAGTATATAAATTCCAACACAACTTACCTTCGACACAAAAAAAATCACCAACCACTCTCGGCACTAGTTAAACTACAAAATCAAGATTAACACTTTTTACTTGGCGTTTCGTTCACCCTGTACCGCAACCCGCCCCTTGCGACAGAGGGTTAAAAGAGCGCCGATCACTGGTGCACAGACCGAGGCCGAGCGATACGATTGGTAGTCGGTTAAGGAGTTGAACATACGGGATTGGTCTGGGGTATAATAGAGTTCACCCTTTAAGGTGATAGGGGTTTTTTAGTCATTAACGGGGGCTGTTGAATTAATATTTAAGTACTTTGTAGTCCGGTCGAATTGAAGTGGATGTCATTAGAGTTGTTAAAGAACAGGCAAGAATGCTGAACAGGTTTGAACAGTTCCCTTCCTACCCGAGAACAGGTTCCGTAAACCTGTTCAGTTGTTCATCTGTTCTTTTAACAAGTTCTTGACAATGAGGTGGAGACTGGACATATTAAGCTTTAATCCATTCTCTTCCTGGTTCACCCGTTCACCCTTATCGATCGAAACTATTTCAAACATGCATTAAAAAAAAAAAAAACAGCACCATAAGCCATCCCTAAACCATATCGCACCGCAAACGTTAGCGTGAACAGTTCAAGCACTTTAAGCTCAAAGCCAGGTTCGAGTTTTTTCGATCCAAATGAACAGGAATAGCCAATATGGTCCACCCGACCGAACGCAGATCACAGAACCAGTGAGAACAGGGAACATAAAAACTAAAACGCGCGTCCGTTCATCGCCCGTTCGGTTCGAAAAGAACAGGCTGTTCAGTTCTCTTTAAAGAGTTTAAAGAACGGCTACCTCTAAACACGTTCTTCAGAACTGTTCCGTTCTTTTCATAACAACTCTAGATGTCATAGGAATTAATATTGCTTAAAGATGCTTTTTATTGACTAACAATAACCTTTACACTACATTGCATTCCAACTAAAAGGAGCCATCCCCTATAATTCCGTTATTTGTACAGTATTAGAAAAATCACGAAACATGTCTATTTTTATTTTTAGGCGGACTCAATGTTGTGTCAAAATTTACTTGTCCAGGGTTATCCCCTCCCTCCACCAATACAAATGTCAAAAATGGGAAAGGGGGTCAACTATTACCTCATCTTAAAGGGTTTTATACTCTCTTTCAACAGACTTTAGCTTTTTAAATTCGGTTTAGTAGTTTATGGGAAAAATGTACGCTAAATAGCTGGTGTCTGAGCACCTGTAATTTTTTTACAATATTAAACATTATGGAAAACTTTTATTATTAATTTTACGGAAAAAAGTTAATCCTTATAAAAAGTTCTGCATGGTCTAAAATCCTAAAAGCAATCATGAGATGTTCATTTTTTTTTAGTTGTATACTAGGTATCTCAAAAATATGAATTTTGTTCAAGAGGAAAGTACCCTTATTTTTGAAAATATCGAAAAATTTATTATTAAATAAATTAATATTTTAATAATTTAAATTTCAAAATAAGTATTTATAAATGTACAAATTAAAATTTTTCTTCGTTTTTTTTTATAAAAAAATGAAAAGCAAACTTTTTTCTTGTAAAGGAATGAGCTTGCATATTTAAGAGTTATTTTTAATTCCAAACATTTTTTCTTAATAATAATTTTCGATATTTTTAAAAATAAGGGTACTTTCCTACAAAATTCATATTTTTGAGATACCTCGTATACTACTGAAAAAAAAAATCTAATGATTGCATTTTAGGTTGCATGCAGAACTTTTATAAAAAATAACTTTTTTCGTAAAATTATCAATAAAAAGTTTTTCATATGTAGAGAACTTAGGCAAACACACTGTATAACCTAAATGTGCAATTTTTATAATTTCATCTGTTTACTTCCGGTTAAGCCGGAAATGATCTTAACTTTCTTTTTTAAAATGAGACACTCGGTATATTTTAACTCATTTAAATAGACAATGCCATTCCGAGTACAATCACACTTTATTGGCCACTTTTCGATATCTAACCTATAAATATTTTTAATTTTTGATTTAGCGTTCCATTAATGCGAAAAAATATAAATTTTGACCCAAAAAATCATGAAAAAATAGATGTAACTATTTATTTTGCCGTAACTACTGGGTCCAAAATTTAACCTTTTTATTACATTTATGGCACTCTAGATTTAAAATTAAAAACTTAAAATATTTAGAGGTTAGATGCCAAAAGAGTAGCAAATGGAGTGTCATTGTACTCGGAATGATGTTTCTATATTAAAATAAATTCAAATATACCGGGTGTCCCATTGTAAATAATAAAATTTAGGACGTTTTCAGCTAAACCGAAAGTAACAAGTAATTTAATTTTATTATTTTAAAAATAATAAAGTTACAGGTTAAAGACAACAAGTATTTAGGGTACGTTTTCTCGGAAACTACTAAACCGGTTTTAGAAAACTAAAATCTATTAAAAGAGTATTTTAAACCCTTTAAGACAAAGTATTACTTGATCCCCTTTCCCATTTAAACTTTTTGACGTTTGTGTTGGTGTGGGGGAGTAGGTAACACTGGACATGTAAAGTTTGCCACAAAAATGTGTCTACCTAATAATATACCGGAGGATACCTTGTACCCGGTTAAGTACCTCCATCAAATATAAACTCCATATACAGGGCCGATCATGAAAAACAAAAATATATCCATCAGGAAAAAAGTGTATATTCCACTAATCGGATAATTTTAATGTGACGTAAAGAAAGCGTAGGGCTACACCGCAGTGGCGTAGCGTGCCTTAAAGGGGCCCCGTATTACAAAAGTTAGGGGCCCAAAAAAAAAAAGTTCTTCACTTTTCCATTGGAGAAGCCCCAAAAAATTGTTTGAAGACTAAAAAACAAAACAAAATAACGGTCCCCACTTTCCCGTACATTGTTTTTCTTATTTCAGTATTGCTTTGCAAAATAAAGAGCTCCACTTTCCCAATTTAACCGACAATTTAACAGTTTTCTATCACTTATTTTTGATTTCACACATATGGGGGCCCCTATAGCCCGGGGCCCCGTATCATTGATATAGCTGATACAGTGGTAGCTACGCCCCTGCTACACCGTGAATAATAACCCCTGGATAAGGGTTGTTAAATTTTTTTCTAGTTTTAGTTTTTAATAAATATTTGTGTTAGTAATATTCTTAAAATATTTGGCTCAAAGGGGCTTTGGTAGGTGAGAAATTAGAGTTTACTATCAATTTTATTGTAAACCATAGATGGCGCGAAATTTTAAACAAAATAAGTTTTTTGGGCTGTATGTAATTTTTAGTTAAAAATTTATAATTATCATTATATTTTACAAAAAAAGGTATTTTTGGTAGTTGATTAAAGCAGCCATTTTTTAGACATCTGAATTTATTTAAAAAATAATAATTTTTGCTGTTTTGCTGGGTCTAAGCTATACAGGGTGTTTTTGCATTAGATGCTTATCTCTAAAAGTGTGAATCCGTAGTTAATTTAAAGAAGAAAAGTCCAAATAAACCTATGTCATGAATATTTTAACCTTTAAGATACACAGTGGTAAAAAAATATATAAAAAAAATTAAGTCCAAATAAACCCATGTCAAAACTTTTATGATACACAGTGGTACAAAAATATATTTTTTTAAAAACTTTACCACCCTGGTCAGTTAAAAGGCCTGTTTAATTATTATTTTCAGTTTAGTTCTAAATTTACCCACGTAGCTTAAAACAAAACACAAAAATGTCAAATTTTTTCATTCATATTATCGCGATTATTGGTTTTCAACTTTACACCCTGTTTTCTCAAATAAAATTTAATCTAAAAATTTGTTGCTGCTCACAAAATCGTTTATCTAACTGTTAAGGGCCAGCGACAAATTATAAACTGGTAGTCGAGCAAGATTAGAGATCGGTTTGATAAAAAAGCTCACGCTAGCTTTACACCCTGTTTTCTGAAATAAAATTTAATCTAGAAATTAGTTGCTGCTCACAAAATCGTTTATCTAACTGTAAATAGCCAGCAACAAATTATAAACTGGTAGTTGAGCAAGAGTAGAGATTAGTTTTATAAAAAACCGCTCACGCTAGCTTTACACACTATTTGCTTAAATAAAATTTAATCTAAAAATTTGTTGCTGCTCACAAAATTGTTTATCAAACTGTAAAGAGCCAACAACAAATTATAAACTGGCATTCGAGGAAGATTAGAGATCGGTTTGATAAAAAAAAGCTCACGCTAGCTTTACACCCTGTTTTCTGAAATAAAATTTAATCTAGAAATTAGTTGCTGCTCACAAAATCGTTTATCTAACTGTAAAGAAACAGCCACAAATTATAAACTGGCATTCGAGGAAGACTAGAGATCGGTTTGAATAAAAACCCGCTCCCGCTAGCTTTACACCCTATTTTCTCAAATAAAATTTAATCTAAAAATTTGTTGCTGCTCAAAAAATCGTGTATCTAATTATAAAGAGCCAGCAACAAATTATAAACTGGCCGTCTAGGAAGATTAAAGATCAGTTTGATAAAAATAAAACCCGCTCCCGCTAGCTTTACACCCTGTTTTCTTAAGTAAAATATTATCTAATAATTTGTTGCTGCTCACAAAATCATTTACACATCGTTTATCTTACTGCACAGAGTCAGCAACAAATTATAAACTGGCAGTCGAGGAAAATTAGAGATCGGTTTGATAAAAAAAAAGCTTACGCTTACTTTACACCATGTTTTCTTAAATAAAAATTAATCTAAGAATTTGTTACTCCTCGCAAAATCGTTTATCTAACTGTTAAGAGCCAGCAACAAATTATAAACGGGCATTCGAGAAAGATTAGAGATTGGTTTGAATAAAAACCCGCTCACGCTAGCTTTACACCCTGTTTTCTCAAATAAAATGTAATCTAAAAATGTGTTGCTGCTCACAAAATCGTGTATCTAACTGTAAAGAGCCAGCAACAAATTATAAACTGGCCGCGTAAAAAAAAATTAGAGATCGGTTTGATAAAAAAAAACTGCTCACTCCAAGCTATACAGCCTGTTTTCTCAAATTAAATTTAATCTAAGAACTTGTTGCTGCTCACAACATCTTGATCTTGACGTACCATTTCTTGTCTTGAAGTTCTTGAAGTCAAGAGAAGATCTTGGAAGTTTAAAGAAATTGGTCATCTATAGAAAGTTTTAAGAAAGTGGCCTAGTTACTTCGTGAAAACCGCGTCTTGCTAACATTCTTTGTTCTAAAGTTATTCGGGATCAGAAGGAGTCAAAATATAGTGGAACACCCTGTATAAAAACTATTTTATATAATAAATGGGTAAACTCTTAAATGCAGTCAAGAATTTTAAACACTCTGTACAGGGTGTCTCATTTTGGTTTCAATAGCGGGTTATCTCAGTTATTATTAAAGATGGAACTTTGCGGTTTTCGCAAACTTTAGCTACTTTTTGTGAAACAAAAGATGCCATAAATAAAGACGTCATAGCCCTATTCAACGACAACCCCTCTTAGTTTCTGAGCTACAGGGTGATTTTAAAAATTTCTTTTTTCAGGTACCCCTTGTATGTTGGCTGATAACGTATCAAAAAGGTAAAACTGATTATTATATAATTTTTTCGTAGAATAAGTGGCGTAGTCAGATATTTTCCAAATATTTTTGTTTTTAAATATTAACCAGTGTTGTTTTTTTTATTGAAAACACCCTTTATATCTATCAAAAAATTAATTTGCCTTTTTAAATATATACAACACCATAGGTTTACCAGTTTTTTTATTGACTTAATTACTGTGGTCGTGTTTAAGTCACGATTTTCAAAATTGGATTTTGCTTTTAAACCTAGTGTTTTTTCTTTTGTTATATGTATAAATCTAGATAGGTAGCACTTTCTTAAGCAAAATATGTTTGTTAACAGCTCAAAGAGAGGTTAATATATATAAATAAAAATATACAGGGTGTTCCATAAGTAAAAACATAGGTTGGGTTATTTTCTCAAAAATTGTCAACCGTAAAAAAACTAATTACACCACCATATTCTACAGAATAAACTAATTAACCTATGTAAAGTTTTTTCACAACTATAATAGCTTACAAGTTAAAGAAAGTTGAAAAAATGGGCAAAATCTAAAAATCCCCCTGTAGATCCTAGAAGAATAGCAATAGTCATAAAATATTTTCACTGCAGTTGTTTTCTCAGAAAAAGAGATCGAGAGTCCTATAGTACAATTTTGATATTCCTTACGGTTTTTAAGATACCCCGTAAAACCATCGAAAACGAAAGACCGACGAAACTGCACAACGATTTAAAAATATTAAAGATATTTTACAGACAAATCCGCAAATAAAACCTTTTCGAGATCGCTTTTGATATAACTTTCATTTCAATTGCACGTGTTAAGTAATGTGTGATTGTGACATGTGTATCAACTGGCCCTCTATGATTCTGTTTATCTAACCACCCCTATTATGACAAATAAATCAAGAAAGAAAATCTGAAGCACTTCCAATTTGCGCAACATATGAAGAGGCCTCAAGTTTTTCTAGAGTATTTTAAGGGCGTAGCTTGGATTTTTAAATTAAGTATTTTGTCTTACAACTGAAACTTGGGACACACACCAAAATTACTGTCTACTTAAGTTCAAATTATATGAAAAACTCTTTTATTATTAATTTTACGATAAAAAGTTATATTTTATAAAAAGTTCTGCATGGTCTAAATTCTAAAATGCAATCGCCAGATATACAGGGTTGCCCACCATATTCGACACGGTCTGTAGCAGGATAACCATGGGGTTTTTAAAAAAGTAAATACTGGAACATATTCAGGTTAGATAAGACCACAGTATAAAATTATTTTAGTCTATACAGGGTGTCTCAAAAAAGTGTGACGTATCAAAGTTTTATTTTTTTAAATGGAACACCCTATATTTTATGACGGTGTTAGATTCTACTATGGTGACCTAGAGGAAGGTGTGTAAACGACAACGTAATCTAAAATTTGTTGCTGCTCACAAAAATCGTTTATCTAACTGTTAAGAGCCAGCAACAAATTATAAACTGGTAGTTGAGCAAGATTAGAGATCGGTTTCAATAAAAAAAAAGCTCGCGCTAGCTTTACACAATGTTTTCTTAACAAAATTTAATTCAAAAATTTGTTACTGCTCACAAAATCGTTTACCTAACTGTAAACGAGCAAGCAACAAATTATAAACTGGCATTCAAGGAAAATTAGAGATCGGTTTTGATAACAAAAAAGCTCACGCTAGCTTTATACCCTGTTTTTCTGGATATGAAATTGAATCTAGAAATTTGTTGCTGCTCACAAAATCGTTTATCTAACTGTACAGAGTTAGCAACAAAATAGAAAC
>JACEGR010006461.1:0-60488 GCA_014170235.1 Listronotus bonariensis | reverse complement strand
ATAATAAAAGATACTTAGGTAAGTTATTAAATTAATGGACTTTTACTATCTAAATAAAATTTCAACATTTTGGTACAAAAATCCCGTTAGCGAGAAAGTCAAGGTCTGTCTGCAACTGACAAACAAAAGCCCGTCTGGTCAGTCTTCGATCGAAATTTAATAGCGGTCGGTATCGTTTACACGTTTTTATTTTAATTGTCTTTTTTAATAAGTTTTTTTAAATTTTTTTCGCAAATCGCGTTTCGTATGCCTTTTTTCGAAAATCTTTATGTAAAAAAGTGCAAGTATTTCTTCTATTTTTATTATTCAGCTTTCAAAGCCACATGTTTTTGGAGGTCCCAAGTGCATAATATTTGTGTTTGGTTTTTATCTAAATTAAAATGTACCTTTTTTTCATAATAAATGGTAAGTTTTATTTTTATTTAATATGCACTCTTTGTTTGGTATTTAAGTACGAGTTTTAGCTATATAATGATTATTTAAACAATTTATTGCCCCCAAATCTATTTTTTTAAAGAAATTATGGTAAAGGTGACGAATAGGGTTTTCTACCCTTTTTAAGATTTTTTTTAAAAAGTGATACTTACTGATTTTCCTAAATACAATACCAGTGGCGCTGATCCAAAAAAAAGTTAATATACAGGTTGTTTCCTAATTGTGGTAAGAAGCCAATCTTATGAAAAAAGTTCATATAAACAGGTTCGGAAATGCTTTGTTTGTAAGATACAGGGTGTTAAACTTTAAAAAGAAAATCGGGTTTTTATTAATATCTTAATTTTGTCTTGTCTGATTTTAATAAAATTTGGCTGGGGTATTTGTTGAAAAAGGGGTTAATTTAGCCCTAAATTAAATTTATTTAGTGAGATCAGTGGTGGTGGTGACGTAGGTCTGATTTTTTGGTTTAAAAATCTTCCTTAATTTGTTTTTTCAGCTAATTCAAATTAGACAAATATAACTTATTTTTAGGTAATATTTTAAGTTAATAAGAGGGTAAATTTTTAAAATTAATTTAAATAAAAACAAAAATATGTGAGTTTTAATTTCGCAGACTTTATTTTAAAATAAATAATCACAATGGTACATTTATGATTTTTTATTGGTTTAAAATGAAAAATTAAACATTTTTTTAAATTCAAGGTATTACATATTATTAATGTAGTAAAATATTTCTTAATAATTTTTCTGATGCAACTTGAGTTTTGTAAGTTTGTGTAATAGAAGCTTCCCTCTGTAGTAACAAACCAAGAAGTTCTTCGCAGTTTTCCAATAGATTTCGGTACTTCATTTTTCATTCGTACCTTGTTCCATAAAATAATTTATTCCACAACTTTGCTACAGGATTTAAAGTCTCTATCTATATTCAACTTGTGTAAAGAACCTCTATATAGAATTCATTGAACTCTGATTTTTCTAGTTATAACCTACCTCCCGGTATTATAAATATTTTCTCACGACTATAACCTGTTGCTAATTTATGCTGCAACTATGTTGCAAAGTTTTGATTTTTCTAGTTATAACCTAACTCCCGGTATTATAAATATTTTCTCACGACTACTGCAACTATGTTGCAAGGTTTTAGCATTTAAAGTAACGACAAATACTCAATTTAATTGAACTATGTAATTTTTCTAGTTATACCTTGTGCCTCGTATGTTCACACGTATACATAAATAATTTATTCTTCCACAAGTTTCTGTTTTTTATTTCGCATGCAAGTCAACGACAGTTTAATTGAGTTTATTCACTTTACATTTTTATTTACCTTGCGAATTTTTAAAGTTTTATTGTGGGAATATATTCTTATTAGACTCTTTTATAACATTTACTTTTATTTACTTGATTTATTTAAACAAATCGAATATTGTTGTTGCAAGTGGGGCACTGTTTTTGGGATGTCACGGGTCCATCGTTTATATGAGGACCAATATTGTCATGTATATAACACGGCAATAAGATCTGCAAATTAAAATTAGTTTTAAATTCATTAGGTAGTCTACTCCAACATTCCAAGAGCTCATAAGGTTTGGCATAATTTAAAAGGTATTTTAATGGAATAAACTTAAGCTGGTCTGCGGATAAGTCTGACAATTTAATTTCGAAATTCAAATGGGCAATAATTATATCAATTATTTCAAAACACGACATTTTACTAACACGTTTGAGTGGCAACTAAATTAAATAAATTTTAAATCTAATATAAAAAGATTTTTTTCCTACTTTTTATTGGTTAACTAAATAGGCTAGTATTTTGGCTTTTTTCCTATTGGCGCTTGCTTTTTTGGGGAAGGTTTTTTATTGGTTGGGTGATTTACTGGTGGAGAGAGGAAGATTGTCCGTTAGTTGGTCTATATGGTGATTAATTGAGAGGGGGAAGATTGTTCGTTAGGTGGTCTATATGGGTATGATGATTAAGGGCGGGGGAAGAGCATTGTCTTCGTAGATCTTCAATCTTCTTTTGGCTAGCTTTGGGAAAACACACTACTCACATCAGTCAATCACTAACTTATAAAATTTTGTAATTCATGTACAAAAATTGGAAAAGGGAAGTTTCATTATCTAAGATCTATTACATAGAGAATACTATTGATTCATTCATTCATATTGACTGTTTAAAGGTAAAAACTCACTTAGAAACATTTTATAGATTATGTTATATTATTATCATGTTTAGTACTTTACTGACGCTATATAACATTCATACATATAAATAGTACGTTTATTACTGCAAGTTTAGAAGAAAAGTACTTAGTGACTTTTATCTTTAAACCAACAATATGATAATGATTATAAGACTTGTTATATCTTCATATATTTTTTGATACTATATCCTTAAGACAACACAAATTAACATATTTTATTGTATATGTATGCCATAAAGCATCGATCTATATAAATTAAAAAGTAGTAGTAGAAGTAGTAGTAAAATAAGTTTTAACCTTGAATATGTTTTACTCCTTCCTGAATTTGAATATTAAAGGACTGTTTAATATTATGAATATCTTTTCGATTTAACAAATCAATTCTTTTTAATTTTTCATCATCAAAATTCTCCCTGTTGTCATCAATTATCCTAAAACATTTAATTACTTTAACAGAATACTATATTGGTAATATGAATGTAACAAAACTATATATTTTGTGTTTAGAACTAAGTTCAGGGGCGTAGCTACCGCCGTGTGAATGATACGGGGACCCCGGGCTATAGGGGCCCTCAAATGTGTATAAGCAAAAACTAGTCGGATAAAAAGCAATGCTCAAATAAGAAATACAATGTTTTGGAACGTGAAGACCTGTTTTTTTTACTTCAAAATTTTCCAAATTTTTTGGGGCCCCCAGCTCATTGTGATACGGGGCTCCTCCAAGGCTACGCCACTGACTATGTTACTTTCTAATCTATACCTGTATTTATGTTAGATCAGTAGATTTCTATAACATAATGTGTATTATAAATATGACTTAATACATTACCTCGTCATATTTATGCCACTGGCAAGCTTCTGTGCAATACAAGTTCTTTCTGGTTTTGGAATTCGTAAATGTTGTATTTCCATATCATGACCATAATGGGTTTTGTAAAATCTTGCAGTCACTTTACAATCTAATTTATTTCTTTCTACTCTAATTTGACTAGTACAGTTGAAATTAATTTTTTTAGATCCTTGTATTTTGGAAAGACGTTTTTGTGGTATTGATTTATTTATCCTGGGTTTTCCTAAAAAATGAGTGGGAAAATCCATTAGAAAAGACAAAAACATTATATTACTAATTTTAATAAGCCCAACAAATAAAAACTTTGCAAAAATGAAAAAGCCACCTGCACCTGTAAAAAAATCCTGAAAACTTTAATAACCAATAAATACATATAGAACACCAAAAACCACCTAAATTTAACAAATATGACACCCAAAGTATAAACCAAAACCATTTTTCTATTGGATACAAAGCAATATTTAATAGCAACAAAAACAAAAGGTTGTTTTAAAGTGTTGCACCCACATTCCTTTATTTCACAGATAAACCAAGCAGCTCTACTGCTTTCCAATTATTATGTTGCAGGCAGTATCGATGGCAGTATTAGAGAAAATAATCTCTAAGTAAGTTGGTTTTCATCAGTGAAATAAATGATGTTATAAGATTTTTTAAACTTTAAAAAGCTGAAAACAATTTAAATCTTTCACCAATATATCAATATATTAATCATAGAATTACTGCCAAGCACCATGTAACTGTCAGATGATACACAAAATACCTTAATAATCATGAATATGCCAGCTGTGTTGACAATGTTGCCTAAAAAAATAAATAAAATAGGTACATACTTATACATTACAAAATATGGAGGGTACTAATAATAGGTACATATTTTAAATGTACTCTGCTATATTTTCTAAATACACAATTTGTTACTCATATTTTCAAATATTTGTTTTGTCATTTTAATTTCAGGTACATTTTTTATACTTTTACTGCACCTAACCATACGTATAGGTACATGGGTACAGTATATTGTTATAAGTTTTAAACAATAATTATGTATATCTAAAATACAATATAAAATCACAAAATGAAACATATTTCATATTTCATTTTTAAACTTACCACTTCTATTGCAATACAAATAAAACAATTCTTTATCTAGTGAAGAAAATTTTCCTGCTTGCTGAACATACTCAACATTTAATGTAATTTGCAAATTGTTAACATATACATAGAACTCTAAAAAAGAAAAAAATTAGGTAAATTTCCAAGTTGACTTATCTCAGTACCTTCTTTATATTTGATCCAGAAAAAGAATATACTTTTTACCGAGGGGCTTTTCACTGAGGGGAATACCTGTACACTTGGGGGATTCTGTATGAATATGTCGGGAATCATAGATAGGGGACTTATCACATATTATATTGTTTTCACAACTCATGTTTAAAAAAGCGGCAGTGCAAAAAAATCGAAAAAAAACAAGCTACTTTCAAGGAAGCAACAGGTTTTCTAACCTTATTTGCTTCTGAGTGGCGGGAATTGATGTTTTAAAAGTTTGTTGAAGAAACTATTTTGGCAACACCGCATAGTAAATGTCACACGTCACAACTGTCAAGAGCTTTTTCTGCTATCAGACGCTCCTTAAATAAAGACCGCTTTGTAAAATGGACATCTGCTGAGTTCAAGCAGCTTGTCATCCGGTCGGGTGAACGCGACCGCTTACCAAGCAACTCAGCCGCTGACGTCGGCTGAACGTACCCAATATAAACTAACCGTTATAAAGAGGACTGAGTGGCTTTCCAGTGACGCAAACAGAGCGCTCCCGAGTAGCTCAGGAGCATTTCGTTCTACTTTTTGGCGTTCCAGTGACGGAAAGTGTTATGCACCTGATCTTCTCCGTTTTTCTTTCCCCTTGCCCCTCATGCACCAACTCTTTTTTTGGTTTTTGTGCTTCAAACATGTTTTTTTTATGGTTAAGGATGGATTTTTTAAAATTATTTATTTAAAATTAAATTAGATATTAAAAAGAGATTATTATTATAAAGCCAAGAAAGGTTAAAAACAACGAAATTTTAAAATTTCTTAAAGTATCTCTCTTTCCTTGTCCAAGGATGCGTTCCAGTGACTAACTTTTTAGAGCAGTTCAAGAGCTTCAAGCCCTGGAGCGTGACGAAAATTTTTCGTCACTGGAAAGCTACCCTGAATGCCAAACACCTAGTCGAATTACACTGGCGATACCAAACGGAAAAAGTTAAAACTAGTTATAACTTTTTGCTATGTCAAACACACCTTTAATTAAAATTAAATTTTGATTTATAAACTCGGCCTAAGTTGCACTTAGCCCACAATATTTTGTAAATGGAATACGCTGTTAAATAAAGCTGTTACTACGCAGGTCTCTCAATTGAACAGGATTTCCGGTTTTGTAGTGGTATCCATGCCAACCTCAACGTCAGCAAAAACGTATTGATTTTCATTCAGAATCAAATATTTCTGCTTGCTATTTCGTTGCGACACGGCGGCAGAATAATATTCGTTTGCATTCTTTCGGTACTACAAAAAAATATATCAAACTTATTCTTGTTTGTATATTGTATTATAGAACGATACGTAGCATAATAGTTTTTAGACTAAGATTATTTTACCGGAGCAAAAATTCAAGTAATCTTTAGTTTTAAGAGCTGCCATGGGCGTTGGCCCATATCAGATATCATTAGTTAAGGATTTGTACCTAAAATGTAGATAGATATGTTATAAATATTTTAAGAACTGAAGAGAAATAACAAATTTTTCATCACACGTCTTTAAAAGTGAACATTTTTATATTTGAGTGCAGAAACCAACGTTGACAATATGGTAAGGGCTTCCTGCAGATTCGTTGATAATAATAATAATACTACTTCTATATGTGAATATTTTTATATGTTTAACTTGTGGCAGTGTATAAAAAACGGTTATTTAAAATTATATAATTTATAAAAACTATTTCAAAATTACATGTGTAACATTGTCAATTTTAAGCAGCCATTTTTTTTTACTCTAGGTCACCTCGTTTAAGTATCTAATTATTGGCGGAGTTTAAATTTTAAATATATTTTTTTTTTGTTCTGGGTAAATACTGATTTTTAGTAAGTATAAAAATAGTAACTAAAAAGTATTTTCTATTTAATGACTAGATATTAATGTTATAATGATATTTTTTGCCCATTTAATTAGATTCGGCCGCCATTTTGAATATTACGTCACCTGGTTCAAATATTAAATTTTTGGCGGGACATTCAAATATTTCTTTTTTGTTTTGACGATAAAGTCATTTTTAGTAACATATTTGGCTGTATATAAAAATACCTATATTCTGTGTAACGACTACAAAGGTTGATTTTGATAATTGCAATTTTTTTTGTCATTTCTTTAAATCAGTCTCCATATTTTTTTTTATTATAGTATTAAGGCACAGAGTAGGTTTAAATTTTTTTTTTTTTTTAGCCACGTATTGATCCATTGCAACTTTTAAAATGTCTCTCTGTGCTTCTGAGCCAAGAGGGTGGAATTTTATCTCGAGATGAAGTTCCTAGATTGGTTAAGTAAGTAGTTCATTTGTTAACTTAATTATTTTATATTTGATAAAATCTTAGAACTTTACTAATAGTTTGTTCTTTTTTTAGCTTGATGACTAAGTTTTCCAAGAAATTAGTTAGCAAATGTGTATATGTCCTCATTCTAAAAATACAGAGACAAGTTTGGTAGACATGTTTATGGCTGAAGGTGGATGGACTTTAATCCAGACTTGGCTTCAAGATGCTGCCCAATCAGGAAACTGGGATTTGGTTAAAGAAATTTTAGGGCTTCTCCTTGTAACTCCTGTTGATGTTGAAAGACTTAAAATGAATTGTCTACCCAAATTAATTAAAAATTTGTCACGTCGTGAGGACCTTGAGGGTAAGTGAAATTTATTTTAAAATTTATTCAAATTTCAAATACAATTATTTTTAAAAGAATTACATGAAAATCATGTAAATCCTTTATTTTATTTGTGAATTGTTGGCAGGTGTTTTTTACAGACCGTCCATGGTAGTGGTTTACAAGAGGACAAACATATTTAAAAAAAAAAAAATTTGATGAAAGGTTATTTTTGATAAAAAAATTTCCTGTAAAAAATATGATTCACATAGAGACAGTGTTGATGTTGTATACAGGGTTTGCAAAAAACAAAATATCATGTAAGGAAGCTTACTCTTGGAGAAAAATCTTGTTTTTTTTTAGTATTTGCAAACCATGTATACAAAATAAAAATTTTCTCTTCGTAATCATATTTTTTTACAAGCAAATTTTTTTCAATAATGACTTTTTCCAAAAAATAATAATTTTTGTCCATTTGTCCTTCTAAATTCCATCTGTGGACAGTCTGTATATCATATTTTTATATAAGTGTATATTCATTGTTTATATTGGTACATGTCTTCTCAATTATCTGTCATAGTGCTAACCATCTGAGACTAAATTATTAATTAATTGGGTGTATATTTATTACAGTTTCACAGGTTTTGGCATGCCCTTTTTAACGCAGAAGTCTAATTGATGCTTAGTGCTCTAAAATCCCTATTAAAATTGTAAGATGTTTCATTAATTTAGTTTTTAAAATTTTTTGTACCATTGTAGTTAAGAAGTCATGAGTTATTTTTTTCCATTATGCTTGTTTTACATTTATCAAACTTCTTGGCAAATAAGTTTGGTTAAATATTTGATACAACTTGTTTGAAGACCGAGGTGTAAATTAAAAGAAATTATTTGACAAACTTCTTTTTAGCAAAATTGCCAACTGAGAGGATTCTGGCCAAAAAACATATGTTTAAGTTTTCCGTTAAAAGCAAATATTTTATTTATATAAGCACATTTTAACGTTGTCCTTAAAATCTATAGTTTTGCATCACATGTATGAGGAAATATAGGATGTGTTCTAATCCTTCAAACAAATTTGACAAGGCGACCTTGACCTTGACAACACTGCCAAAGTTCTTCAAGGTAAACTTTGTCCAATTTATTTGACAAGAAGTTTGATAAGTGTAAAACAAGTTTAAGAAAACCTATCAAACTTTTAGTTTTATAAATATAAGTAAGGATTAGTTAATGCAGGGAGGCTAAAATTTTAAAAAATAAAATTATTTTTTTGTGCCCGTATAAGAATAAAATAAAATGTCTCTGAAATTTCTCAAAAATTGTGATTTAAAGGTTTAAAGAAATTTCTTACAATTCTGACATCCGGTAAAAAGTATGTCATATAGAAAATATATTCATATAAAGTTTTTCTTATTAAAATAATGTTTTGTTATGCTTTGTCTACAAAGATATCTAAATGCTTAAAATTAGTATGTCAGTATAAGTAAAAATAATAATAATACAAACAACTACATAAAAAACAAACAAAAATTTAAAATAAACAATATAGGTACAATTTTAAAAATAATATAAAATATAAAGAATAATGTAAAATGATGGAGAATCATGTAATCAATTTGACTAGTAATATATTTCATTTTAATCACACCCTAAAGTTTTTCGGAAGAGTTGGCATGTTCCAAGTGTCTAGTTATAAATTTACACCCTCCTTAACTTTTTTATTTATAGTCATACACAATAATTAAACATATCAGTTTGTTGGGCTGATTCTGTATTTTTAAATTAGTAATCAGATTTTTATTATTTTTAAAGATCTACAGGGTACGACAAGAAGTATGATTTTTTAAATGGAACACCCTGTATATTATTTTATCATTAAAAGGATCTTTCAAAAACCTTAACATGTTTTTAAAATTTTATTAAAAAGCAACAAGTTATTTGTTTTACAAATGTTACTGCAAAAATGTACGGCAATATGTTTTGACTGGTCCACATTAACGTTTTGGCATCAAGTTATAGAAATATGTATCGGCAACAAGTTTTTGTAACATGTTAATAAGTGAGGTTTTAGTGATATACAGGGTGTTTTATTTAAAAAATTGTAATTTTTATTCTACCCTGTATATTTTAACACATTAAGTGCCATGTCATATTGCATATATTAACCTTCAAAAACCTAAATGTTTATGTTTTAATTTAATTTTTATAGTTTCTATGAATAAATAGGGTATTTATTGAATTAATATATAGGTATGTAGCAGAGTGGGGTCGAATACTAAAAATCGGTATTTGAATACGAATATCGGGAAAAGAAAGTAGTCGAATACCGAATATTTGAATACTTGGAAGAAAAAATTAATAGTTTAAAAAAACTAAAAAACACGCTTTTATATGCAACCGAACTAAAAATTAGAAAATAATTTTTCATTAAAAAAAATATTGTCAATTCATAGTAAAAAGCGTGGGGTGCATTTTACTATTTTTTCATAACTTTTCCATCATAGATATTGGCAAAATATAATAATTATAACATTTAATATATTAAGCACCCCACGCTTTTTACTATGAATTGACAATATTTTTTTAATGAAAAATTATTTTCTAATTTTTAGTTCGGTTGCATATAAAAGCGTGTTTTTTAGTTTTTTAAACTATTAATTATTTTTCATTTTTTAGTTCGTTATATCAATTAATTTTTTAAAAATAAATGCTCCAGTTTATTCACTAAAAATTTTTTCGCCATTTTGTCAAGAGTAGCAAAGTTTGGAATGTTGCCAACAGATGGCAACCCAGGTGTTGTTTTTATAATATAATGGAATTTTTTTTCTGGCGATCCAAACCAGGATAACGGGATACTGTTTGCAGATTATTGCATTGTCATGGGTCCTTAATACGTGTGCAAAGTTTCAAAGAAATCGAATAGCTGGAAGTTGGTTAAAATTAGGCTCAAAGATTCCGTTACAAACATAGCCAGATGGATAGATAGATAGTTACAACCCAAGTTAATAAAAGCGTGTTAAAAAAAGTCCCTTACCTCATTTATCCCTACTTTTTGTTCCTTTTACTCGGAACGCCGGTATTCGAATACTCAAAAAAGTATTCTACGAATACTTCACAAGTATTCGAATACCAGTAAAATGTATTCTGAATACTATTTAGAATACTGAGTATTCGAATCCGACCCAACTCTGGTATGTAGTAAAAAGAAAACACATTTTATTTCACAAAATATCTACATTCTCACTGGGCAGTCCTGAAACTGGACCACTAAATCATTTCGATTTTTATTTGTTGCTGGAGTCTCAAAAATCCGTTTATAAACTGTAAAAATACGCTTGTATATAATTTTTTAGGCAATCTTATGGCGATACCTTTGTTTAAATACTATCTTTAATATAAAACAGTTTTTTCCGCCGAACGGATGGGTGAAGGTCACCTCCTATTTGGAGCTTATACTATCTATTAACCGTAAATTAAAAAGTTTTCGAAACGTTAGTCATCGCAAAACTAGTGGCATACATGTAGAACAAGGTTTAATTTTATGTATACAGAGTGTTTGTGAACGGTAATATCAAAAACTATTATGATAAAATGTCATTAAAATAAGAAGAAAAAAGTTCAAATAAACATTTGTCACAAATTTTTCGTTTTTAAGATATAGGAAACTTTTAAGAAGCTTAAATGTTAAAAACATTTTCGTAAACACAGTGGCGGATTTACATATTTGCCGCCCGCAGACTATTGATTTTTGCTTCCTCTGCATTTACTGCAATACCTTAGTCCATGTACTTATTAACTTATTATTATATAATAATAATATATTTTGCTCATTAAAAAAATAAAGTTGGAAATAGGTGCTTTTGTGTCAAAATGACAGGGTGTGCAAGTATAAGTACACCTCCCTCCCAGCGCCCATGCCTAATAAGTAACTATGGTTAAGGGTCGAGTATTAGTGTTAATCTCACTGTGGGGGAGGGGGGTGTGTGTCTGTGCAAATACCACATAATTACAATTGCCATAAATTCTCTAGCCAATATCAGGACACCTTGATTTCTGGTATGTTTATGTTTAGCGTGGGGGAGGGGCGCCCCTGTGTGTGCACTAATTTTTTTGTGTTTTAATGTATATAATAATTCAGCAGCATTTTAAAGTTATACTCATATTGCTAAATTGCTTCGACAGATTCTGCCAACAGTCAATTCCTTTCGTTGGTCCGCTGACTTGCCATTAGTGGATAATGAATTCTCTGTAAATTGATAATTATGTATTTACATACAGTGGTGGACAAAAGTATGGAAAGATTATTATTTTGTACATTTATTGAACACACCACGTATATAAAAATTCTTATATTTATATCTGAAATTAGGATAAGGATAAACAACTTTTAACATTGTTGCTGCTTATCTCTGGCTATTTTTCTCTCGCGTTATCAGCATTCTTGGTTTGCTGCTGGACAAAAGTATGGAAAGATTTTTTTTCACATCAATATAAATACAAGCTATTTGTATATTTCAGTTTTAGTTTGCATATTCTGCTTATAACTACTTTCTTAACAATGGGAAAAAATAAATATTTTTCCGATGATTTGCGCAATAAGGTTGTGGAGTTTAAAAATCAAGGCCTGAAACAGTGCATTATTGCAAAAAATTAGGAATAACGGAAGGCGCAGTTTCTAAAATATTAAGAAAATTTCAGTTAGTGGGTAGTGTGAAGAGTGCTCCAAAAACCGGGCGACCCAGAAAAACCAATTCCAGAATAGATAAAGTCATTAAACGAATATCAATATCAGATCCAAGAAGACCATCGACGAAAATAAAAGACGAAATATGCCGACATTATAACGTAGATGTATCGGACCGTACTGTGAGGCGTCGATTATGCGAAGCTGGACTTCTAGGAAGAGTTGCAGTTAAGAAACCCCTGCTTTCAAAGAAAAATCGCAAGGCCCGAATTAGGTTTGCTCAACAACATCTAAATTGGACTGCTCAAAAGTGGAATACTGTTCTCTGGAGTGACGAGAGCAAGTTTAATATTTTTGGTTCGGATGGAAGAACATATGTGAGAAGACCAGTAGGAAAAAGATATGATGTTAAGTACCAAATACCAACGGTGAAGCATGGCGGTGGTAACGTGATGGTCTGGGGATGTTTTCCCGGTCTGGTACGGGACCAATAATAAAAATAGATGGGAAAATGGACCGATTTATGTATAAAGATATCCTAGAGAATACAATGCTGCCATACGCCGAAGAAGAAATGCCACTTACCTGGCGATTTCAACAAGATAATGATCCGAAACATTCTTCACGGTTCATAAAAAACTGGTTTCTGGATCAAAGTGTGGATGTATTAGAATGGCCATCGCAGTCACCCGATCTGAATCCCATAGAACATCTCTGGGAACATCTAGAGCGAAAGATCAGACAAAGAAGTATCCATAATAAAAATGAATTATGGGAGGCCTTGCAAGACGAATGGAACAGAATTCCTGTTGAAGTTTGCCAAAACCTGGTTGACTCAATGAGTAGAAGATGTCGGGATGTAATTAAAGCAAAAGGTTATGCCACTAAATACTAAATTTAGATTAATTTTTTTCATATTTTGGATTATTAATTTTTCTTTCCATACTTTTGTCCACTGGAATAGTAACGTTTTTAAGTTGAACTTTTAATAAATGTACGGATAACTTAAATTATTTTTGTTTGTGTTTTATTTTTTACCAAGGGTCTTGACTGTGTGGCAAACATATCTAACATTCTCTTGGAATAAAAGTGAATAGACTTTTAAAAATCTTTCCATACTTTTGTCCACCACTGTATATTAAAAATTCTGATAAAGGAGTCCACACAAAATTAAATATTTGTTCCAATCGTAAATCGGGACTATTCGCTAAGAAATCGGGACGTCAGGTCATAGGGCCTAATAACAGTGACAGTCCCGATATATCGGGACAGATGGCAACCCTACACATGATTTTTATTCTGCTAGAAATAGGAAAAAGTAAAAAAGTTATGAGATTTGGGCAGGTCCCCCAGGAAAAATATGTTGTTCGACGAACACAAAGTCAATTTCAGTTTGAGAACTTGTGCAACATCTCAAGTGAGAATGGGCGATGGGGAGGGGATTGAAGCAAATCTCATAATATGGGAATGGGGGTCAAAAAATTGGAAAAAAACGCTTCACATAATTTATGTATACCCCTTACTGATTTTTTAACCAGTGCACTATGGTTTCTGCAACCCAATTTTTTGTCCAAAATCCATTTTTTCGATTTGATTAAAAATTATTGATTGTTTACATTAAAAGCAGATACATCATTGTTTAGATATATAACGTGTTTATTTTTGATTTGTTCTTTTTCACGGGATACAGAAAGCTGCCTTTAGTACTTCTCACCTATTAATCAGTTAAATAATTCGTTAAGTGACGCAAAAAGCTGTTAGTGTGGTGCTAATCTGTTTTATCATATTTTCAAAACAAATATATTTTTTTATAAATTACTAGGTATGTCTTTTTAAAAAATATATGTATTTGATATGAATTACCTAACTCTTTCCGTTTCAAATAAAATTAGTTTGCTTATTGGCTCATTTACTAATAATTTATAATAATATTTAATTTCTGAAAGCTTGAGAAAAAAAGGCTGCACATGGCGGCTATGTATTTCACGTCATTATTTGTGATTATTATTATACATTCTTTACGTGCGATTATTTGCTACCCTGGAAAAAATATATATTTTTTACAGATATGCACTATTTTAATAAAGAAAACTTTTAGAATTGTGGTTCTTGGAAGGCGATATAAACGAAAAGTTTGAAAGAAATTATTTAATTACCTAAATCAAGAGATTAAAATAAACAATAACTCATCTAATAAACCAGATATCTGACAAAAAGGTGTCGCCTATACCACATTTTGACGAAGATGGTGCCAAGCAGCACAAAACAAGAAGTATGTTCAAAATAGAATTGCTGCTTGGTTGTAAAAACAGATTTTTATTGACTTTTATTTATCTACACGGTCAAAATCTGGGGGACCCAGATTATCATTTCTGGAAAACTCTGAAAGATCTAAGGGAAGCAACGCAATTGTCTAATAAGTCATCATTAAATAAAAGTTGCGGCTATAGGGGCCTGCCGACTTGGGCCACACGATTAAGCAGCACTTTAAAAAGAAGTGGATGTACTTTGCAAGATAGCAAAGATGAAAGTCTTTGCCAGCCAGCAAAAATAATGAAAAAGCTTAGCTCCCTAGAAAAAGAAAATTGTAAACTGTAATATATAGGGTGCCCGCTAATTAATATTATGCAGAGAAGCCATAGATTCCTTATGCCAAAATATTAAGCTCTTACCAAAGATCTATATTTTCAAAAGTTGAGTTGCTCAGAGCGATTCTGAGAGAGTATGTCTTTCTTGTGTAGAAAATATAGGTTTAGTGGTTTACTTAGATGGTACATACAGAGTGGCACAAAAAAGTAGTAAATTTTTATAGAAATTTAAAGTAGTGTAGGTAGTATAGCTTATACATTAAAATTATTAATAAATCTAAAAGTTCATGTCAAAAAGCCCCTAAATAAAAAAAAAATCATTAAATTATTTTATCATTGTATCAAAAATTATCTAAATAAATTAGTTTATACCACCATTCTCATTCTCTTTGACATTCTGTATATTGCGTAAAGGTAAAAGTTTAGTTTTTTATATTATTTATTATTATTGGTTTTATAAAAACCCAGTTCTACTTGTAAGTTTTTTAATTGAATGCATTTATTAATTTAGGCCAAAAAATAGGCTCCCAGAAACCATAGTACAATGTTATACATATTTTGTTCAGATTTGTTTAATGTGGCCAAAGTTTGAATATAAACGGTATTTAATCAAGTATTTATTCTTATTACCTAATTGCTAATAAAAAATATAAAACCTATTTTTTAAAAGAAAAATTTCTGCAAGTTTTCTTTATCGTCGAAAAATATGCAACTAAGTAGATTTCTTTTTGTCTAACAAATTAAACAAGATACGAAACAAATGGGAGACATAAAAGTTGTATTTTTATTTGCTTAATCTAAATGAGCATACACACGGTCGGTCAGATGTTCGTTCGTTCCTGAACTGAAAGAAGTTCGCGAGTAAGTGCGAACGTGTGTATTGACGGCGCGTTCTAATGTAAATTCATAGCTTCAGTCTTACTCGCAGATTTGCCTTCGTACCTTCAGGTAGCTACAAAGAAATGCATATTAAAGAAAGTTTAAGCATTTCATATACATTATTTAGTCAGTGGTGTACCTTATTTTTGTTGGAAATAATCGTTAAAGTGTAGTTCCAAACGTTACTGGACTTAAAATTAATTTAGTTCTACATTAGCCCTTTAATTTTATAAATAACATTGGCAAATTGCATTAAAATTAGATAAAGGATATTTAAGATATTTACAAAAACCATTTTTTTGGGTGGAAGACTGGATTTTTTTACAACTTGAATACTGTATCTTGAGAACATGAAGTTATGTACATACTTTGTACTTATTTTGATGAGAGAATTCTGTCTTAAAAGTTTGTCACCACAGTTTACAAACACCCAGTATAAATATTTTTTTACAGATAATTATTAAATTAACTAATTATTCCGTAAATCTATCAATAAATTACCAATGTATCATCAATTTTAGGCGAAGAACTAATTATAAAAAGGTATTTACCAATCGGTTGTGTTGACGTTTAATTCATTTATTACCGCGAATATAAAACTTCTAAAATTATTAATGAATATTCACCGGTTAAAATTCCATACTGGTTACAATTGGTTATTTTTTTCTTATCATGGATTGATTGTCTATTAAGGGGTTATATACAGTTAGAAGGCCGAAAAAAGCTAATTTTCCAGAATTTTTCTAAGAAAACTTTTAAATTTATTGATCCTAAAATTTGTACACATATTAACGTATCTTTTAACTGTATTTTAAAAGTTGGAATTATTAAAAATATTTATTTGGCAAGGAGCTACAGCGGATCTCCGGGAGCTCCTCTCAAAAATGACGTTTTGCTGTGACCACTATATCTCTGAACTAGATCCTCTAAAATAAAAAAAAAACCAAACAGATTTTGTTAAAGTAATGTTAATTTTAGTAATTAATCGAAGAAATAAGCAAAAAATATTTTTTGACAAAAAGGCGGTTTCTCAAAAAAAAAAATCGATTTTGGACCAAACTTCCCGCCTCAAATTGTTTTTAAAAACAAAAATATCTATTGGTGAGAAAAATCTTCCATTAATTACTAAAAATATATTTAGGAAGCTTCTGTTAAAATTTGAGACTAAATCGGTTAAACCGTTTTCAAGTAATGCTGGTCACCAACTTTGAAAACACCGTTTTGAGAAAAATGCGTTTAAAGTTTGAAAAGCACATAAAAGCACGCAGAAACGCCTTCTTAAATTTGCGTTTAACTTTGAAAATATTTACCGAAACGATATAAAATTTTCTCTGTGTATTCTTAAATATATCTACATTAAGAAAATAAAATAAACGAAATATCGATTTTTTGAAAATTTTAACTGTATAATGATAATACGCCTATAACCCACATATTTGATATTTTGTCTTCAATTTTTGGGTGAGGTTTTCGCCGAGTCGGTCCTTTTAGATTAAAAAAAAGATTTCGGTACTAAGGAATCAAATTTTACAATAATCTTTTTTAATATTGACTGGATAATGCTAATTCAAAAAGAAACCAAGCGCCAAATTGGACTTTTGAGTTATCAGCGATTGTATTAAAAATAAAAAGTTAACAACTGTTTAATTTTGTTATTTAAACATGATACATCGTTTAAAAGAAAATGTTAGCCTTAACTGAATGGCTTATTTTGATAGCTTTGAAACCGTAGACACTTAGATTTTTTGGTTGATAGTTCTTGTTAAAAAATAAATAAAACTGGAATAGTACTCTAAAAAGATCCAAAGTATCATGGTTCCGTTAAACAAAGGAGAAAAATAAATCATGTTGTTTATTAATAAATATATTTTATTTATTTAGTCCAAAAATATCTAAAAAAAATATTACTACCGATACAAGTACAAACAATTTTTTAATACAGATCAACATCTCATTAAACATCTTCTTATTCAAAATCAATGTCAGCAACTGGGCCACACATATAAAGTGACTAGAAAAACTCATTTTTCGCGCCTTGTCGCATGGTTCCTTTTCAATTATCATCATCCAACTATCGTAGTGCATATTTAATTTCCACTATTAAAACTTGTTGATACAAAACATAATTGTGGCTTTACTTATAAATTAAGCATATACAGTGTGTCTCAGGATAGGTGTTACAAGAGGGCAAATAGACCAAAAATTTTTGAATTTTAAAACGAAATTTTGGGAAAACTTGTCGCGTGGTCTAAAACTAAGTTTACTTTAATTGGTATTAAACAGGTCGAGTTATGCTAAAAATATGATAAATTCCTAAGAACTATATATATAACAAAATAGTATAAGTAAATGTTGTAGAGAATTGAATCTTATGTCAAAATTTAAAGTTAAAGCATGACAATAAAAAAATGTAATTGTCAATTTTTACATTACGCATTACAACCTAAATAATTGGCAAAAGGGAGCAAAATTTAAAAGAAAATTTATTAATTTTATTTTTTACCATTTGCTTTTTAAAAATGCCTAATGTAAAAAATTACAAAAATATATTTTTTTACTTTAATTTCTTAACTTTAAATTTTGACACTAAAATTTAATTCTCTACGACATTAACTTATAGAATTAGGCCCTACTTTATAAATAAAGGTATTTTACTCTTGGTCATTTTTCATATTTTTAGTTATAACTTGCCCTGTATATTACCAATCGGAGTTACATTTTGTATTTATCAGTTTTGGACCATGCGGCCAGTTTTCCTAAAAGGACGTTTAAAAATTCCCAAATTTTTGATCCATTTGCCCTCTTGTAACACCTATCCTGGGACACACTGTAGATATAAAATTAAATGAAGTATGAGGTTATATTAAAAATCATGGTATAACAAATGTGGTTTGAAAAATGAAAGCCAATTTAATTCGGTTTCTTTTACATATTTTTAAATCGTCAATCATATTACTTAGTAAGTATGTATTTAAATTTATACCTCTGCCACAATTAACGCAGATTTTTTTATTGAATAGTTTTTAAGATATCAGTGTTAGGACTGATAATCTCTAGCGCAAGTATGATTTAATTGGTGACTAACAGAAAATAACAGGCCAAAAGACATTAAAATAAATATTTTTAAAAATGCACCCATTTTTAATTTTTGACTAATGACATGAGAAACGGATAAGTCAGCGTAATAATTCTAAAACTGTATTATTATTGTTAAATGGCCTTGACTTCTAAATCACATATTGAGTACGTTTACATCGTTATACTGAATCCCGAAACATTCGAAATCGACCAATTAGAACACGTTCCTGAGTTTTATCCGATCGTTTGAATCGGATTCATTATAACGATGTACACGTACCTATATATTTTGTCTAATTAGTATATAATCTGAGGGGTTTTCCAGTGACGAAAATTTTGGTGCATCACGCTCCAGAGCATGAAGCTCTTGAACTGCTCTGAAAAGTTAGTCACTGGAACGCATCCGCAAGGACAGAAAGCTCCAGCTGGTAAAAACTTAACCTTACTTTAAGTAATTTTAAAATTTCGTTTTTGTTGTGAAAACAAGGTGGATTAATGGATTATTTATTTATTCTCTCTTGCTAGTTTAGATAGCTATGGAAATTAACGTTGAATAAATGTTGAATGAACAAATAATAATTTTAAAGATCTATCCTAACCTTAATAAACAAACTTTTGACGTTTGGAGCACGAAACACCTAAAGGGGTTGGTGCATGAGAGGCAAGGGGAAAGGAAAACGGAGCAGTTAAGGTGCATAAGACTTTCCGTCACTGGAACGCCATAAAGTAGAACGAAATGCTCCTGAGCTACTCGGGAGCGCTCTGTTTGCGTCACTGGAAAGCCCCTCTGTAGTTACCGTTGTTTAGCAGCGGCTAGTGATTGCCAATTTGGTGGGTCAACCCCGCACCATAGGTAAAAACTAATGTTAAAAATTTTATTATTTAGGCCTCTTATTATAAGTAATTAATTAATTTTTGTGATAATATGTTAAATAGTAAAACAAATAACGGGTTAAATTGATTTTATAGACTGTAACAATCAACAATTAAAAAAATGTATTAATATATTTAACAGTGGTGTGGGTTGACCCCACCAAATCGGCCATCACCAGCCGCTGCTACCGTGGTTAATCTAATTGTTAAATAATTTTAAAACTGTATTAATTTTGGCACTTCTACATTAATCAATTAATAATATTGTTTGCTTTAAAATGGCCCGATTTTACATCATGCGTCTATTCTGTCAGCAAAAGTCCTAAAATTCTTTTCAAGATAACATTCTAGACACATCGGCTGCGATACAAGCGGCAAAGCGATATCCCACTGGGTAAGACGCCACAGTTGCAAAGTTTTGCCGCTGGCCACTTGTTTGGTGGTCTTAGGCCACGGCTACAATACAAGAGGAAAGTGGCGAGCGGCAGAGCGGTAACCGTCAGATCGGTGCCTCTGATCTTTATGCAAGCATAAAAGAATTTGTATTTTTAATCAGGCAGCTGCAACACACGTTTGCGTTAAAGCGGCGCCTCTTAAACCGAACATTTATTATTAGCGGCAATTTCAAATATATGTAAACTGATGCAAAAACGCCGCTTGGAACAAAACATCGAAGCCTGTAACAGCCACCGATCCACAGATTTGCTGTTCTGTCGCTTGCCGCTTGTATCGTAGCCGAAGCCTTAGTCACCTACAGCTAAAAAAAAGGGCTAGAATCAGCCGACTTTTCTAAGTATAGGTGTGATAAAAATTTAATTGAAAATCGATGTTTTCCATTAAGGTAGTTGTCGTTGGTAGTACAGTCGAAAAATTCTATATTTGTGTACATAATAAAGACATAGTGATCACACTTAGAATCTGATACAATTTCAATTATCTGATACAAATTCAATTAAAAATTGTTGTTTGACGTTGCCGGGTCAAAACTTACAAAAATATGTAGTATGCGTGATGAGTAACGTCTCAACGGACAGTCTTGCATAAAAATTTTGGTCCACTTAGCTACTAACTCGTGTACTTTTACGGCGCGCATAATCTAAATTTTTCTAACAATATTGTATCACAACTATCTAAGCGCTATCGGCGTATTTTTCCTATACTTTTTTAATTTTTGTGCTCGCGGCTTAAAAATTATTAATAAATCACACTAGTTGTGTAAAAATACTAGTTAAGTTCAACTAGATAAGTACGATCTAACTAAAGGCGTTTTTTCGTGTTAATACGGTTCAAAACATTTTAAAACATTTAAATACCTATCTCTATCTAACTTTATTATTTATATCGTCATTTAAAATGCGGTTTGAACCACTCCGATGAATACGATTAACGCGAAAAAATTATTCAAATAAACATTTTTATCAACGTTGTAATAACCCCGAAATTTTTAACTGAGTGAGAACCCATGTTTATGGATTTTAACAACTGTGTCTTTGTTTACGGCATTATTAAACGTGTTTAAAAGTAAAACCTTTAAGTATGTTTCAATTTAATCAATTAGTCGATTGATTTAATGAAGGTTTAACAATAGTATCCAAACTCTAATAATTTTATGTTTACATCAGAAAAAAGTACGCGTGAATTCATTTAGACCTTGAACAACGATATTGATTTAGATAGTATATTTACGTATTTGCTTATATCAATGACGTGTTAGTTCAATTTTAAATATAATAAAGAAACGTATGTATTCTACTTGTTTGCAATTAAAATAAATAGCTAATCGATACGTAATTCGCAAATCGGCTAACTCCATATTCACAAAATTTTACAGCAGAGACAAAAATTGTTTAATTAAAGTTTAATAATGTATGTTGAGTAATTTTAATTTTAATCGTACAAGATCTTTCTAGTTTAAATTTTATATTATTTCTAGTAACTACTTTTCCTTTTAAAGGAAAATGGAGTTAGCCTATTTGCGAATTACGGTATCGTAATATAATTTAATCGAGTTTTTTATTAGTGCGGTTTAGTCTTCTTCAGATAAAATAACTGACACTGACTGAAGTCGGCTCAGGTTTAGTTCCCAACGACTGTATTTTTTATAATATACAGATTTAGAAATAATATTTCTACAAAAAGGAAATAAAAGCAGTTTTTTAAGCTTTAAATAAATTGGGAGTACTTGTTTTTGTGTGGTTCAGCTATAAATATATTTTTTAAATAATTAACTACTATTCTGGAAACATTAAGAATCATTCTGGAGAAGCTTATTTTCTATGCTTTATTATGACCCAACCCCTCAATTTTAATAAGAATGATTATGGGTATTTAAAAACTGGTACATAATAATCTTTATGTTCACAAACTGCTGAATGCAGATAACTTTGAGTTTCTGATCTGATGTAAAAATTTAATTTATAACTCTAATTTAAATTTTAGCTTTAAAACCAAACAGAGAATAATTTTTTTGACATTACAGGTATCTCCGTTTTAAAATAAAGGAACCTGGGGGATTAATTATTTTTAAGGTCATGTTTTTTTGGTAATAGAGAAATATAATTAAGTAAAAGTAATCAATGTCGCAGTTATGTGCTTTGGTCTATTGGGTATATTTTTACATTAATCTCAATAGCTGTAGATTAGTCAATCATTTTAGATATACCTAATATTAAACAAAATATTTTTAAACTCTAGAATTTGCCAAACTTAGCATATGGTTTTAAGAAAGATATAAAATTACAATAAATTAAATATACTATTTAGAATTAAAATATTTAAAAAATAGACCATAATAATAAAAAAATAACCACTTGAAAAAATATTCTAAGTAAGGTTGAGTTGGAAATCTTTATTGGTTCATTTTTCTAGTAACAATTGTTTGGTAAATTTATTCAGTGTACGTAAGTTAGCGTCATATGGGAAACTTTAATTATTAATTTTACGAAATAAAGTTATTCTTTATAAAAAGTTCTGCCTTATCAAAAATCTAAAATACAATTATTAGATATCAAATTTTGCCAGTCATCTGCGAGGGTTTAATTAATTAATTTAAATTTAATTTTTGCTAATATCGCCAATTGTTATAAAGAAAATGTTAAGAATTAAAAATTACTTCAAAATATGCATTATGTTCATCTCCAAAAAAATATGTTTTTTTTTTTTCTGCGAAAATCTAGAAAATTTTAGTTTGGGCATGAGTGCATTGTTTTTATTCTTCTTGTTTTGATAAAAATAAATTTAAAAAGTTTCTTTGGAACTGTCCTATGAGATTTATTATCATGAAATGTTGTGCACTAATGTACAAACCTAAATATTAACCATTATCGCAAAAAAAATCTTTTTTTTCGTAAATAAAATTACATATTTAGAAGTAATTTTAATTCTAAACATTTTTTCTATATAACAATTTTTGATATCAGCAAAAATACAGGTACTTTACTCTTAAGCAGAAATTACAAACCTTGTAGAGGACTAATAAATTTAATATCTGATGGTTGCTTTTGGGGTTTTGGTCCATTCAGAACTTTTTATAAAGAATAACTTTTTTCGGAACATCAATAATTAAAAAGTTTCCCATATGACGCACAACTTACGTAGACACACTGGATTTTTTTCTCCGTAATATTTAAAAGTGAAAGTTTGTTAACATTGCTATTATTGTAGTTAAAGAAATGTTGGAAACGTTTTTTCTATTAGCTTATTAATTACTCCTATCGTAAATTTCTTAAATTTTTAGAGACCTCTCAGAGTGGAGAAATAATTATTTGTATTGGTTAAAAATATATTATGCTATTTATATGGGGTGTTTAAAAACTCTCCCGACAAACTTTAAGGGGTAATTCTTCTTCACAAAATAAGAAAAGAAAAATATGAACATATGTCCGAAAAGTCCTACTTACGGAACTAGAGTGTTTAAATTTAAGAAAAATAACCGTTTCTTATAATAATTTTTATACAGGTTCGAATATTTTTAATAAATTTAAGAGAGGTCTCCCAAGCATCAAAAGACACGTATAGAAAAAAAAGCAATCATGTGTCGTCCGTCAGGTATATACGGTAAATAATTTTTCCGAAAAAAATATAGGTCATTGCGTCTTTCTGAAATAAAAATATTATTTAATCCTTGTTTAGTTTTTACCAAATTTAATCTTTTAATTTTTTCTTGTAAATAATACAACACATTTCTTGACATCCAGAGTTAGGTCATATTCGGATACTCGTGTGTTTGGTATTCCGTATTTGGCAAAATAGTTTTTGGTTAGTATTCGGGATTCTGTATTCGAATACTTCTGAAGTATTTGTAGAATACTATTTTTGAGTATTCGAATACCGGCGTTCCGAGTATTCGAATACCGGAATGTGTAAGCAGTATTCGAAGAATACCAAAAGGGAATAAAAGTAGGGAAAAATGAGGTGAGGACCTTTTTTTTGCTCTTTAAATTTGTAATCACCATTTTTTTCTAGTATCCGATTTTTTCAAGTATTCGAATATTCGGTATTCGAATACTTTTGTTTCCGGTATTCGAATACCGATTTTCAGTATTCGACACAACTCTGTTGACATCGTTATTTTATATCTATCTTTACAGTAAATAATATCACCTTTATACAGGGTGTCCGGGAATATGTTGGCCATCTCTTGGATTCATATAGAACGCATGAAAATGATATAACAAGTTCCTATAAACTTTTTTAGCCCGTTTTTATTCAGATATGTGCCATTAAAGACGTTGCTAAGAATTGGTTTTTCTTGAATAAATTTTATAGTACTTGGTATAATGGAATAAAAATTATTAAGATCTTAAAATATTTGCATTTATTATTTCACCAGGGACGGACTTACCCTTACACAATAGTACTAATTATTTTTACACCCTGTATATTGGAGAAATAAAAGTAGTTATTTTGGATAGCTTAAACCCTTAGATAAAAACAAGGTACTTAAGTCGATAAATTGAAGCGTTTTTGACCAAAACAATTTTTTGTGTTGTGGGAACATTTAACAACATTGTTATTCTGTTGCAATTAACACGCCAAAGCTAGAGAAGACATAAGTTAAGAGGAGACCATTGACATACAAAATTATTCCAATTTCCAATTCCAATTATTAATCCAACCTTATTTAAACAAAAAAATTTTTTTTTTGATAACGCTTCAATTTATTGATATCAAACAGGGGCACTTTTACTAAACTACTAACTAAAACTAATAGTTTATGGTATTTAAAAATACTACTTTTATTTCTACAATATACAGGGTGTAAAAATAATTAACACTTTTGTGTAAGGTTAAGTCCGTATCTGGTGCCCTAATGAATGCAAATGAAGGGTGGCGGCAAATAACGATCAGAGTACAAATTTTTCCAATATTAAAATAATAGCACCTTTAAATGGCTAGTACCTAAAATAATACAACTATTAATAATTACGGCAAAAAGTTGGTAGTCCTCGAAAATACAACATTTAAAGATACAACGTGCCGCCTAATAACGCTCATGTTCCACGCGTTGACGGGAATAAAAAGGATTGTCCATATTGGTGGAACTTTGCGACATTAAGTTTTAACTTGTATTAGATAAATTATATATATATTGTGTTTTATCTTAAATATCTAAATTAATAATATTCTACCTAAAATATTAAAATGCAAATACTAACAAATTATGCTAGTTGGACTCTGATCGTTATTCGCCGCGACCCGACCCTTCAAATTTTCTCAGAGGGTAGCATTTTAAGGAGTCCTTGGTGGTATCTCTTATATTAAAAAATATTTTATTTTACCAAGTTCTATAAAAGTTGTTCAAGAAAAACCGATTTGCAGCGCCGTCGTTTAAGGACACATATCTCAGTTTTAGTTTTAGCTTTAGAAAAAAGTTTATAGGAACGTCATATTATTTTCATGTGTTATTTAAATTAAAATTATTTTCCTGCGGGAAACATTTATCAATACATCAATGTTTCCTAGTTTAATTCATATAATGGTTGGTATCGCAAACTAAGTACTCTTAACATGACTACCATAAGACTAAATAGATAGCGATTTGACCATGCCAAGAAATGATTTTTATTTTTTATGGGAAAACCATATATGGAATAAAAATAGTAAAGGGACAAAATTTAGTTTAAAACTCAACGGGAATCGGTTTTTTTTTTGAGGAAAATGCAGTAGCGTATCATTTTTTATTAAAAAATATTTGCAGTAAATCCCTTACGAACGACACTGAAAATGACCATTGATGCATAGACGACATTTTCCAAATTTCCCAAAAATATCTGTAGTGGTAAAAAAGTTATTATAAAAAACTAAGGTTTTTCCTTAATTTTACCATCTTGTAGTTCCAAAAGTAGGACGTTTAGGACATACTGTATTGGCAATAGGTAAAGGTTTATCAGCCAGTAAAGCAACAACAAAGGATGTACGATGAATCATCCAATACGAAATGTTTACATGCCGGTATTCACGTTAGACCTTGTGCTATGTTATTTAGCTGATCCGTTATGTTCATATGAAGTTTTTATATTTCTTTGAAGAATCACCCCTTAAAGTTTATCGGAAAAGGTAGTGGATACCCTGTATAGCTAACATTTATGTTGTTTAAAAAGTACAAATAATTATTTCCCCTCTCAGTGAGTTTTCTGATTTTAAACAACATTAAAAAAGAAGTTAAATGATTAAAAAAAGTTCGAATATGAAAATAAAAGTAGTCAAACATTAAGATAATAATTATTCTGTATGTACCTATAAAGCTGGTTTGTTGAATTATGTAACTTAAATCTTAAGTAGTTCTTCGTCAAGTCACTAAATTATTATTATCATATAATTATAAAAATATATAAAAACTATAATTTTGAAATTATTTATAATGCATGGCCCTGTGTCTCTCTGGCTAACTATGTCTTTACAGTCTAAAATGTTATGTATCGTATGTCTTTTCTGGGCTCGTTTTTTAATTATTTGAATGGTTTCCCCATGGATCGACTACAACCTTCAAAGTTAAATATTTCAAATACCTGTATTAGCTGTTGAAAACACGTTTGTAGTTAACGAATTCACAAAGATTCAGTATTAGATAAGCAGGATCTACCCGAAAATCGAAAAACACGAGAGTCCTTTAAAAAATGTGAAATTGATTTAAACAATAAATATTATGTGTAATGATATTAGAGAATTCCTTTGTAAACAAAGGAATTTTTTACCTAAGATTATTTTCATATTGTATTGCTCAAAAAATTCCAAGTTTTAAATTTTTGTACAGTTACGTGGATAAAAATTATTATTTTGTTTCAGGAGTTGCCCAACTGTCTAATCAAATTGTGCAGAACTGGTTGGTAATTGTCAAAGGATCAGCACATGGAGCTTCTGCCCCAGCCCCAATTCAGACATCACTAGAAAAACGTGAAATTGATTCGGAACCTGTAGATGTTGTTAAGGATAATGAAGTAGTCCAACCAGAAGCAGATCATAAAGAAGTTATTGCAACTGAGGAACAAGATGGAAAAAAAGATAGTGATTCTGATGAAAATAGTCAGGCGATAAATACTAGTACATTTTATAAATCTACAGTTAAGGAAAATAAGCAGATTACTAGAAAAATATCTACTGAAGATGATAAGCTCACTACCGACAAAGTTGAGGAAGAGACCAAAAATGATAAAATCGATGATAATAAAATAAACGAAAAGGAAAGCAAATTAAGTGAGAAAGATAAAGAGAAATCTACAAAGTCGAGTTCATCGTCAAGAAGTAAGTCAAAGTCAAGTAGTAGTCGAGATAAGGACAGAGATAAAGACAGGAAAAGATCCAGTCATTCCAGCAGTAGTAGGAGCAAATCAAGTAGCAGTAGTAGCAAAGATAAAGACAGAGATAGGAGGGACAAGGATAGAGATAGAAAGGATAAAGACAAAGATAGAAGTAAACATCATTCATCTTCGAAATCAAGTTCAAGTAAAAGTAGCAGTAAGGATAAAAGTGATTCTAGAGATAAAAGCAAAAGCAGCGATTCTAAGGATAGCAAACATTTAAAAGAGACTATAGAAAAACAGGCTGAGAAGGATAAAGATACTTTGCAAAAATTAAAGCCGCAGACATTGGATAAACTTGGCAGAATTCCCAAGAAATCCAACAGCTCGTCTGATGACAAACAAAAGGAAAATAAGACTGAAAATAAACCTAAGGATGTTTCAGAGAAAGAGTTATCAAAAAAACCATCTTTTTCAATTCTAAATCGTAAAGCTTCTGGTGAAGAACGATCAAAAACAGTTAAGGTATTTAATTCCAAGATGAGATCAACGGGATTAGAAGAAGAAGTGAAGCCACCGCCACCACGGTCCGCTAAAAAGCCAACCCCATCAGTGCAACTTCCCACTATTCCACCCAAAAGACCTTCGCCACCAAGAGAACCAAGCATAATGCCACCAGAAAAGAAACTGAAAATCGATAAAATTGATTTACCCGAACGACCAGGAGCCATCAAACTTATACCACCAAAACCTAAACGTAAGTGTGTTTTAGAATACATTTTAACAAATGTTTTATTTTTTAGGTTTGGGCTGCAAAGGAAACACTTCTTCACTCCATGGGTAGAAGAATCTAATTTTGCAAAAAGTGAATTGGCAGAGTTCTTTACTTTTTCTAATCATAAGTGTATTTTTTAATTACAGATAAAAAAATAGCGTCATATGTAGTTTCTGGCAAATTACATTGCTGTTTATTTTTCGTTAAATCGGGCGTAAAATATGAATCGCGAGTTTAAGACTCTCCCGTGAAGTGCAGCCAGTATTATAGTTGTATAATAATTTAATGAACTTCTTGAATAGTTTTACTAGGGCGGCGATGGTAAGTTTTTGTAAATTTTTGTACATTTTTATTTTAAATAATAAAACATATTGTTAAATATTAGGTACTTTGGACCAGTCCTCTCCTTACAGTGTTGGATAAAACGCCTGTTGCAGTGGAGTAAAGTTGGTTGTTGTTTGAAAAAATCCGAATTGCTGGCCAACTTGTCGCTTCAAACTGCATCCCCTGGATACAGGGGTCTCTTATTGAAATAAATATATAGTGAAGATAACTGTGTGCTGGGTGGCTTGAAAATTAAAGTAAATTTGTGTGTAACACATTTAATTTTATCGAATTTTTAACTACAAGATTTTTTAAATTCCATTATATAATAATGCGCTTACAAATTAGTAAACATAGTACTCCATTGCCCCTATTTTAAGATTGATAAATTTTGGCTCTTTAAAATCTTGATTATATATTATTATTATAACAAAAATAAAAGCCTAAAACCTTCTTAAATTAGTATAAACGGTATTGACAAATTATTTAAAAATACATAATTTTACGCCAAAGACTGTTTTGTTTTACAAACAATTTAAAGTAAAACGCATTTGTTTTTCTAATTTTTTAATTTATTTTTGAAAATATTTATGAATAAAAAAATAATCTAAATATTCAATAACTTGAGAACTAAAATTACATTCAAAAATAATTATTTTATGCAATTCTTAAACCGATATGTGGGCATTCACTTTTATATTTAATTATGAACCATTGCATAATATATATAGTTATATAGGTGCGTTTTAGGCGAACGTATAGATGGGCCCATATTTAATTCGTTCTGAAAGCGATGCCGCCAAGTACACAAAAAATGATAAAGTAAACAAACCTTTTCCAATGAACATAGCCTTGGATAGAGCCTGATTACATATTTTTAGATAAATAATAAAAATACATTGCCAAAACACGTATCACCTACCTACAAAACATTCTCTTATCTCGCCTCTGCCTACTATAAAACCGGTGGCACGTGGCGTGGTACTAGAAACTCGTCGGGTTAAATATTTTTTGCTGCATCATTGTTCACAAAAAGGTTTCTTTACTTTATCATTTTTTGTGTACTTGGCGGCATCGCTTTCAGAATGAATTAAATTTGGACTCATCTTTATTAGCGTACTAAAAATATTTAAAAAATGTTTGTTTATACGCTATCGCCAGTGGCTTGGCTTAAATTGCACCTTAGTATACAGTGAAATAAATATATTTAATAAAATATATTGAGTTATTTGAAGTTTTATTTTCCCAAACAGTAGTTTTAGTATTATTGGTCATTGCGCTAGCAGTTAATAATAAGTTTAATCTAAATTGGTTTGCTGGCTGAAAATGTTAAGGATTAAAACAAAATAGAAGTTTATACATAATTAGGAGACCAAATAAAAATAGACTTAGAATAGGTCAAGGTAAAACTAGGGTGTGTGTAGCAGCGTTCTATCTTCGTATTTACTTAAAAAATAAGTATGATGTATACAGATTAATTCAATTTTATCTATTCCTATCCCTTAAAAATACCAGTGTATTTAAAAAATATTAAGATAAAGTTTTTTTTTAAAGTAGGTTATATATATAATAAAAATAATCCTAGTTGCAATGCAGAAACTAAAAACTTTTTTGTATAAACAATATCGACTAGCTTGCATAAACGCCGACCGAGTTAAAGTCTCTAAACTGTTATGAAAATTTGCATTATTATTTTTTTAATGGTTGTATCAACTAGAAAGAAATGTAATAAGTAAAACGCAAAATTGATCAGTTTAGGCAGTTCCAAATAGTTTAAAATAATTATTAAAACAAGTTTGCAGTCGTTTAACCTAGATAGTACCAATTGTGATCCAAATTTATTATGGGCGCTTACTTTAAAAACACTGGTCGGTGCACTATTCTGTCACTTGGTAAAAAAACTTACTGAAGTGTCTTTGTAGTTTTTTATCTGGATAAGTTAAAGAAAAAAACCTACCCAAACGACGCTTACTAAAATGTATTTAACTATGTAATTAAAACCCTTTTTAGTTTTGAAGTATTTGACATATTAGTAGAGGCGTGCGGTAAAATTAAGTATGGCAGGCAAGAACTTGCCTATTTGTAATGTAATTGGGTCTTTCGATCACTTTTCGCAATTTCATCAATAACGTCATTGTTATTTTTTTTAATCTTAAAAAGTGTATTTTAAAAAATGATGTTTTGTATTTTTGTTTTAGGGGAAGCATTGCTTCCCTAGCTTCTATGGACTACAGGCCACTTCATATTGGTAATCTAATGGTAGGTTTACATCTGACATTTATTTATTGCATGATATTTAGGTCGGACAGAAATTCTGGCTAATGTAAACAATAAAAAAAATTATCGGACATAAATTTTTGACCACAACCACTTGACGATGGCTGAATACATTACGTGTGAAAGCCAAAAACCAAAAATCGAATAGAATACATTTTTGACCGTTTACATTAGCCAGAATTTCTGTCAGGGTTAAATTATCAGGCAATAAATGTCAGATGTAAACCTACCATAAGTAACATTATTTTCGGTTAATTTTATGTTAAAACACCAGTTTAAAAATAAAATAAAAGTAATTTAAAATTATATTGCATATTTCCTACACACATTTAGGGTTTATAAAAAAATATACAGAATCAAACGCAATGCGTGTAAAGGAGCAAGTCTAAAGCAAATACCGGCATGTAAACATTTCTGATTAGGTGACTAATAGTGCTTGTTTTGTTATTGCATTACTGCCGATATACCTTTAAATATAGCTGATACGATATAAAAATGTTAAACATAAATGGAATAAGTTATTATTTAACCAGCGTTTTTAATAAGTAGTCGACTTCAGACGTCAACATTTCAATATTATTTGGGCGATCAGGCTAAGCACTAATTTGTTTTTGTATACCATTATACTGACTGGAAAGTTGTTAAAATACTATAAATTTAATATTTTACATTAATATACGAGAATCGTTATCATAATAGGTCATGAAAAAAATATATATATATTGCCCGAACGAGACTATGTCAAATTCACAAACTTATTTCACTTTTTGTTAGAAATACGTTATGGGTGTTTAGAAGATACGTAGTGTGCAGTACTGACATCTGATAAGCGTTAAGAATGACGCGTGTCTCCTTTGTCTAGGTCTAGGACTACCCTCTTAGTAACATTTTAATGGTAACCTAAAATATTTAAAAAGATTATTTGCACACCGTTTAGACGTAGATTTATGCCTTTTTTACTTGTATTTAATAACTGCTAGTGTAAAACTACTTAAGCTACTGTTTGGTGTATTCTTAATGTAAATTAATGTTTATTGGTAATTAAATATATTAAGTGATTGACCAAATGATTCTAGCAACTTAACAGCCATATTTATTAATTGTTGCGTATTTAATTTGTTTTCTAAAATTTCCGAACAATAAAAATGTTAAAACATTTTGGATTTTTTTAAGGTAATTAGTTGTAATTTCAATTTTTTATCCATATATTTATATATTATTATTAAAGCTAGTTACATGTGTTGTCAGTTGTGGGAAAGACGACCGATTAACTAAACTTTTTAAATTTCATGGCATCTTAACGCCTGTTAAAACAATGGATATGACTTCTAAGGTTAAAACAATGAATTATCTACATATTTGTAGAACAAAGAGATCAAATCTTGCATGTGAATTGAAGATTATTTTTCGTTTACGTTATTGCCATAGAGATACCTAATATCTTTAGTGTAAAATGTTAGATTAATATTTAACCAGAGCAAAGTACCTATTGCTTTCTTGCTTGATATATTATTAAATTTCGTGTTATCAGTTTTTAGGAATACTCTACAATTGTTCACCGAAGGCTATTAACAATAGTTAACAGCCGTGACTATCCTGTAGATATTATAACAAAAGAACTGATCATTAAGTTTACAAAGCTCTACTACTTGTAAATCCCAAACGTGTTCGTTTAAAACCATTTTGCCACGTTGCCAAAAATGGTTCATCTACTTAACTAATATGAAATGGCTAGTAGTGGCTCATTTGAAAAATTCTAGATTTCGCAGTTGCATTTCACAACTCGCGGGATATTGTTTAGCATTAAATGTTTTTAAAATCCAATTAAATTAAATAAACCTAATTTTTTTATATATTTTTAAAAACTAAAACTATAAATATTTCATGTGAATGTTTAATATTTTGCTTAACCTAATTTTTTAGTTTCAGACGTATCTGCGTTGCAAACTTCAGTAGTTCTGTAATTCAGAACATTTTGAGATAGTGACGTTACAGTTAGGCTCCGACTCTGATTTGTTTTCGTTTTATGTCGTATGGTTTGGTATTTTTTGCGTTACCGACAATCCTCTCTCAGATACTACGTTTCCCCATATTGTTCTGGTTAGTATGAGATGCGAGATGCACGAGTATTCCAGCCTTTTGGGGGTGTGAAAAGAAGGTAGTCGTATGTCAAGATATGATACACTTTCCGAAGTGTTTCATATCTGGAAATATGCATTACTTGGATATTGGAATGAAAATTCTACCAGGAAGGCGGGAGAGGTTCCTGCAACTGTGGTTTAGAAGGCCGACAAAAAGACAGAAGACTTTTGGAAGAACACTGGTATCCAACATCTTTGTTTCAAAATAATTATTATAAGTTCTTGCAGTTATTATGTCTATAAAGGTGTGGATCGCAAAAAATCCTATAAGAAAAAAACTAAAATTAAAACAATCTAGAAATATAATAGTTTGGCAACATTATAACTAAACCTCCTATAAGAGGAAACTACAATCTGCTAAAATACACAATTTTTGGAAATTCTTTACATAAATATTGATTTAATAATTGGTAATAATGAGTTCCGCATTAAACAACACTTTGATAAAGTTATGAAAAAGTGATTTTTCCACTATTTGTTTATAACTGTATAGAAGATGTTTAGGCTGTAGCCGTGTACTCGATATACGGGCATAAATCTTGGGGAAAGTTAAAAAAGATTTTATTTCGTCCAAATTTTGACGGCTAATATTTATGTTAGCTGAAAAAAACTAACTATACAGTTAGAAGATCTTTAGGCTGTAGCCGTGTACTCGATATACGGCCATAAATCAAAGACAAAGTTAAAAGAGAATATTTTATTTCATCCAAATTGTGCCAACTAATATTCATGTTAGCTGAAAAAAAATAAGCCAAACTAGGTATTTGTTTTCCTTGGATTGTTTTTATTTTAAATTTTTAAATACACTAACCAATTAAGGCATACCCTCCTCATTAATATGCATGCTAAGATAAGTAGTAGGCAATTTTAAAGCTCAACCTAAGGGTTCGATTCCGAGCGCGGCGGCAGATTGTAAACCACCTACGACAGCGGCAGGATAATTCACATTACCGGCGACCCTACCACTTACCCCGAAGGCGAAAGCAAAATAAGTTAATATTCTGCCGCTGCCGTCGACGGTTTGCAGTTTGTCGTAGTGTTTGGAATTGTACCTGAATTGTTTAGAAGTAGGAGAGAAAATACATCACAATCCTAGATGCTAATAATGCGATTATACACGTAAGTTATTTTTGAAAAAATATTTTTTAATGCGAAAAATACACAAATATTAGTAGACTAAAAATATTTTTATTATTTACAATGGGTAAAATATTTTCTCTTCTCATATATTGACATTGAAATTTTTAATATATTATAATAATCTAGCTTTCATCTACTGTGTTTTTGTCACTAAATATTACTGTTTTTAATACTGGCGAATAGGTTTTTTTAAATAAATATTTTGTTAAATAATGTGCAACGAAAAGCAAAATAAAAGTAGCATTTTTTAAGTGGTTATAAATTATACCAAAAATAATTCAAAAGAACTCCAATGCTGTACTAAGCGTAATAAGGTTTAAATATAGCCCATATATTATTTAAATTTTTAATTCGTAAAAAGGTTTCGTCTATAGTAGGTTGCGTAAATTCATTTTTTAGGCAATTTTTTTTGTTTACATCAAATAAGTCGTTGAGAACCAAAGCGGACCTTTTTACAAATCTAAAAAAGTTCCTTTAACACATTTTCAAAAACAAAACTTATTAATGAGGACCAGAGGGGACAAATAAATATCAGAACAATTTTAGATTCAGTTAAACATTAAACCATTGTTCTGGTTAGTCTAGTTTGTGATTTCATATAAAGTCCTAGAATTATTAATAGATTTTCCCTATGATTTTTTGCAAATAAATAATCAACACAAACAAAACTATAGGAAAGAGCTTTAGTAAAAACGCTTATTCAGCTTTTTAGACAACGAAGGTAAACATTTCACCTATAGCTATAAATAATAATAATTAACCTACAATCTTAATCGTTAAAAAGCTTAGTTATAAGCGTATAAGTGCGTTAAATATTGCTATCGATGCTCTATCCATAAACCAACCCAGATATAAAAATTTGCAAAATACTTAAAGCTATATATTTTAAAGATTCTTATTAAATAAAGATAGTTAATATTTAGGTTTTTAGCCCAATCTGATTTTTTTATTAGAAAATAAAAATCAAGCCTTTTATCCTTTCTGGCCAACCTATGTACTGCCGTTGTAACAAAGAGTACAATATTTAAAAACTCTAGTTTTTGGAATTTTCGGTGAAATATTTGTTTTTTAAATACACTTGCGACAATTTTAAAGCAAATTTAGATATATATTTTATGTTATTAAAGTAAGCTTAAAGAAAAAACATTTCTGTATTTTTTGCCAAATAAAAGATTTGATTGATATACAGATATACCCTCTGTGATACCACGGCAGTGTAAGTTGTGTTTATGATTTTTTATGAAAAATTTCTTTAAAAATTAGCCAATAAGGCACCACCTCAATTTTTTAAATATACCTTTAAAATAAACTGTTCTTTAAATATATTTTACTCGAAAGGTTTTTTTTTCGGAAATATTTTAAAGATAGAGACCGTTCTCCGATAATATTGCCATTCAAACAAAAGTATGAATATGTCGCATTCTAAACAAAAATTCGATAAAACCACTAAATATGTGGTAGTTTATTAGCAACCAGTTTATATTAAAATAGTTAATCAAAGCTATATTGTTAACCTTATTAGAAACTTATAAAAATGTGTTTTTCAAGTGTATATAAGAATTAAACATAAATTATCTTTTAATATTTTCGCTCAATTATCTTTTAAAATTAATAAAGGTGGTTTTATTAGGAAAAATAGGTTTAGGTCTATGCGCAGTGTAAGACAGTACTAAACGTAATTTAGAAGGATAAGGTTTGTTCATAATGAGAAATAAAAAAATCTTTATCATAAAGCTTTTCCTTTATTTCCACCTTTTATGTCGATAGTTACCATACAGAGTATTTATTCATCATGTTCGCAGATTTAGCAAATGTTAATCGGTTTAATAATGTAATAAGCAAAAACGCTATGTATAATTTATCTTATTACCAGATCTCAAAAATATAAGACTTAAATAAAAAAGGCCTTGCTATGTATATTTAAACCAAATAGGGCGCTACAGTTTAAAAGTACATAGAGTTTTTTTAAATCTAATAACTGACCCCTCCTTTTATATTAGGGAAGGCTAAAGACGGATAGCTGTGGCTAAAACCCTAGCATGACGGGTACCACAAGAATACCCGCGCCAGCCTATTATCATGTTGTGTTTAGTGCTACATATCTTTTATTTTTATTTGTATAATTTTGTGGTTATTATCGCCCACAATTTAAAGTTGTCACTTCACTTTACGCGATCAATTAAACAACCTTGTTTGAAACCTATAAATATTAATAATTATAAATTAACTTACTTTTTACAGGACATTTACATCATATATTGTTTCCTTAGTTACTTAAAGTTAAAATTATCGCAATTTTTGCAAACTGTAAAAGCATAAAGTCAAATCAGTGTAGAAATATATACGGCATGACAAAGAAAGGTAAACACTAAATTAGATGATTAATAACATAATTAGAAATAATGGGTTAAAAACCTTTGATTTCTGATATACACTTATTTACACGTATTGGCAATAATGTTATAAGTTTATACCAATATAGTCTTCAAATTCCATAGAAAGTTAATAACAACAACCCAATGTGAACGTTAAAAAAAAGTCTAAAGCTTTTATATTTGGCTACACATATATACCTACTTACTACGTGGCATTACAATCGTGGGTGGGTTTTTACCGACTTGACCACCGGTCTCCAGAAGTCACATTTGCATCCCGATTATCCTATGTACTTGAAACCACCAGCAAGTTACCCGAGTCTAACTAAAGCGATATCTAAAAGCTAAAAGAGTTGCTTGGCGATCTTAGCGCTATAATAGTCCTCCTAAAGACGGCTCGGTGCTCTTTCCTCTTGACTTACTGTATCGATGTTTGATAACATCTTAAAACGATACAATGTTTTTAATTAATGCACATGCCTTAGAAACGCCTCCAATTTGTCCCTTCTTAAGTCGCTAAGCTGCCAAATGTTCCAAGTCTTCACACGCTCTCTTTTAAATGTTAAAATGCAAATGTGAGTCATTTTTTCTGGAAATTTATTTTTAACTGGACTAAAAATAAATGAGCTTGCAAAATACAACTAAACTAAGATTGTAAATTCTAGGTGTTTACCCTTCTTTGACACTTGCTGACAACCATTAAGCAAACTGCCTAACTTCCAGACAGGAACTTGACAGTACTGTAAATATATCATGCTATATTTTTTTATAAACAAAAAATTTGATCAAAATCTCAATTAATACTTTTATACATATTTTAAAAGCATTTTTTCCAAATGTAATGTATTGGCCCTACATTATAGATATAGTGTAATAATGAAAATACAAATAACTATAGAGACGAATTTTTAGTACAAACCTAGTGAAAAATTATTATTAATATATAAGAGAAGAAGTCAATTCTCAATGCTAGTAAGAGCAACTAGCATTTTGAACATATATGTAAATTATAATAAAAAATAATAAACAAAATAAAAAAGTACTTAGGCGCAAACATCTTGATAAAAATAATGTGCCAAAGTTCGCAGCATTTTAAAGTTGACTGCATACTGCTTTACACTGGTTACTTACAAACAAACCAGTCAGTAAGCACATAACACGTCAGTAAGTCATAATTTCAAATAAGAAGACATTGAGCGCATTCAGGAGTACTCAGTCAACTGAACCGCTGGGAAAGCAAAGTGTCAAAATTGTAAAATTAAACCAATAGGATGGCTTTATTTCGGACCATTTTGACACTCCGCTCACCCAGCGGCTGAGTACTCCTGTATTGCCTAATGTTTTATTGCTAGTTACCTAGGCTTTAAAACATTGACTATCAATGATAGTCGGTTTCATTAAGCTGTTAATTTTCAAATACTTTTCGTTGCTAGTTTGTAGCTGTAAATTAATAATTCCTTTTTTAAACTGGCTTGATAATTTTTATTTTGCATTCTCATTTTATAACTAAAATGTATGCAGAATAGCCCCTAATAAAAACACTTATTTAATCCCAAAATGTAACGTTTAAAAACAAATAATTTATGCTCTCTAGCATATGCATGCCACTGAATTTTACCGTAAAATGCAAAGATATGGGAAGTGTATAAAATGTAATCAGCCGTCTTGCCTGTGTGTATAAATGTATATTCTAGAAATACTAAATATAAAGTATAAAATAGTGAGCAATTCTACAGGGCGCGATTATCCATAAGGCAAAATAGGCAATTGCCCGTGCAATTATAAAAAAATTTAAAATGTTCCAAATAAATTTAAATGTTTTTACCTTTAATTAAAATAGTTAACACCTAAAGATCATTTTGTGCTCTATACTTTTATTGAAAAGGTGCCCTGACATATGTAGCTAATCCGGCCCTACATTTCTCTAAAAAAATTTATCTATAAAAAATGGGTGGTACTTTCTAAATGTACTGTATACACTTCGTGCCACTTCAAAACTTCCATGGACCGTTTTTGCCAATGCGTTTAACACATAAAAATTCAATTGGATGTTTCGACCTGACACGACGTGTATAAGGTATATAACTATATCTGCTTAATAGTATGCGGGAAAGCGTTTGACTCTAGTTCTAGTTGTTCTTGAAATATGGGTCGCTTAGTTTTATGGCCGTATGTCAATATCTTTATACAGGGATATTTTGTACATTGTTGCAAACAGCATCAAAATAAGAAAAGTTCATGTAAACATGGGTCCGCAAGTTTCTCGTTCTCAAGATAAAAAAAAAATTGGTTTTTGTAAATGTCATAAATATCCTTTACACAATTATGCTTTAATTTGTCAGTATTATTTATGTCATTCAAAGGGGTGACTTACCACTAACCTAATTACATTTTATAAGTCCGTTGGCGTCTCGACCGGCATATGAAAGAATATTTCGAATAAAAAAACGGTAGCATAGGCAAAAACAGGCGTAGGCGAAGTCCTATCTGTGATGCCTCTTCTTTTGTTGATGAAGGTAGCAAAAAAAGTAGGCCCTACCTTTAAATATAGACTTTTTATTTTTTAATACAGTTACAATACTGGCGTAGGCAAACATGTACCTGCGAGGCCCCTTTATTGAAAGATTAAAATTGGAGAGCAAATAAAGAAACGAAAAAGAACCTTCAATAAACTACATTTCTTCTATATTTCAATCGCGCTTGCTACTTGTTAATCCTGCACAAAATTATAACATAACAATGTCTATGCCTCACAATCAGATTTCATACTTTTAACTGCAAGGCCTCTTAGGCGCGAGGCCGTTTCGTCTATGCCTACCTACGTTACTACGGTACGCCACTGTCGGTGATAACGTGTATGAAATTTCTGTACTTCCTCTTGATTAAGCAAATATAAGTGCAGCTTTTATATTCCTTATTTTTGTTTTTTCGTATCTTTTAGTTTGGGGGAAAAAAATAAAAATGCACCTTTTTGCATGTTTCTAGACCAACATTGCAGTAACTTTTAAAAATTGGATTTTATAATTTTTTAATTGCAATTTTAACTCTTTTAAAAACCCTTATAACTGGCCTAACAAATTTTACTAAAATAAGTGTTTTCCATTTTTTTTTTTTAGTTTTTTTTTTTAATAGTACACGCACACATCTTGTATTTTGAGATGAAAATATTTGCGGATCCATGATTATATGTTTATTATAATTTTGATAAAAGAATTCTACCGTTGCCGATTGGCAACACTGTTTAAAAACACCCTGATATGTGTATATTGGTGTTTAGTTCAAACAGGAAATTTAATAATATAAAGTGGTGGAATTTTCTGAATGTATGTATTAGTAGGGGAGCCCAAATTTGCAGGTACTCGAGCATCATAGAGACCTGTTGGGTTGCAAAACTTAGATAATGAAAGAAAAAAATGTTATATAATGTATACCTTTACATCGGGGCGTTAAGCGGCTATAGACTTTTAAGTATGTCAAAAAATATTTTCATTATTTTGACTTGTGGAAATCGTTCAAATCGTATTGATATATATATTTTTCGTCATCCTTGAATTATTTTTTCAACAAAAAAAATACCATGCTCGAGCATGTCAAAATGACGTTTCTTTTTACAACTTTGTAGCCCTCCGGTTTCTTTACGTCACTCCTAATTGTTAGAGTAGTGAATTTACCCCATCTTAATCTAACGCGCACAACAATTTATGTGGGATATATTCTTGTTTTTACGATCGCCCCTGTATACGGGGCTCATATTTGGTGGAGGTATTTAATCGGGTACAAGGTATTCTCCGGCTAAGGTCAACTACATAATATCTTTAAGAGATTACTAACAGGGACACAGCGTATTTTATACGAATGGGCTTAAATTCTGTCCAAACTTAAAAATTTAAGAGAAAAATCTGGTCCGGGCTAAAAAGATATTTTTTTAACACCTTGTATAATTTTCCGGAATGTTGGGATTAAAATTTGGATTAAAAGATCATATATTTTATTCTTTTTCCGAAAAAAATTCTGATGTCAAAGTTTATAGTCTATATACGAGGTGTTTCCTAATTGCGGTAAGAACATGGCTTATTCCTTAGCTAATTTTATGAAACAAATTTTTCATTCTCAGGATACAGGGTTTTCAAAAAACTTTAAAATTTTGCAATAACATTTCTTAGGAAAATTTGTTGGACTAGATATAAACGTTATTTAATTAAGTATTTGTTGTTACATAATTGCTGATAAGAAATTATAACACACAATTTTTAAAAGAAAAAATGCCTAAATGTTTCTTTTATGGTATAGGATATGCAATTTAGCGGATTTATATATATATATATATATATATATATATATATATATATATTGGAAAACCAAGCAAGCTAGGTATAAATATTAAGAACACAAAAGTTGTATTTTTAGATCTTTTATTCTAAAAAAATATAAAAAAAGTTGCGAGAAAAGTCAGTGGCGTACATCTTTTGTCAATAATATTAGGTAAGACGCGCCCCACACCGCCACTGCCTTACTAATTAAAATTAAGTTAGGGCTATTTCCATAAATACCGTTGCCAAATTTTATCAAAATCTGATGAGAAATTTTTAAAATAGTAATGAAAATTACCTTTTTTTAAGGTTTATGGCACCCTATCTATCAGAATCAAAGCATTTTCGGACCTATATTTAAACGAACTTTTTTCCTAAAATTGACCCAAGAAATCCTTAAATTTTCATACCGAAATTAGGAAACACCCTGTATGTAAACAATGCTATAACTTAAAAAGAATATAAAATATTTAAGAGTTTAGTAAAAAAAATGGTTCTTATTAATTGTGATAGATTTGACGTTACCACAGTTCTTAAGCACGCTTATCTGTAAAAGGCCAACATTCTGGGCATATCCCACTATAAAGTTTTTCTTTGCCTGTGGCAGACGCAACATATTATACAGGATGCCCGAAAAGTCAACGAGAATACTAAAGAGCTGATAGAAGAACTAATAATCGGTTTCGAGATATTGGCACCGAAAATTAGTTAAAATCGTCCTCTTGGATTAAATTTGTGATAGTCAAACCTAAATAAATTCATATTTTTAAATTTTGTTTTAAAGTTCACAGTACTGCATATCATTTGAAGGGTCGCGGCGAATAACGATCAGAGTCCAACTGGCATAATTTGTCAGTATTTGCATTTTAACATTTTAAGTCTGATATTGTTAATTTAAATATTAAAACAAAAAAAAACATTTTATGTAATACAAGTTAAAACTTGATGTCGCAAAAATTCGACCAATATGGACTATCCTCTATTATACCCGCCAGCGCGTGGAACATGAGCGTTTTTAGGCCGTACGTTGTATCTTTAAATGTTGTTTTTTCGAGGACTACGAACTTTTTTGTCGAAATTATCTGTAAATGTATTATTTTAGGTACTAGCTATTTAAAGGTGCTATTATTTTAATATTGGTAAAAAATGGACTCTGGTCGTTATTCGCCGCGACCCTTCATTTATTAAGGACCAACATTAAACTAAAAGTTCTCTCTGAATATCATATCATATCATGTAGTTTGTTCACGGATGGACTAAACTATACCTTTAACTTTTTTATTTTTGGTATTTTAAAAAGATTTAATTTCTAATAAAAAGCTTTGCTTCATGCAAATTAGAAGAAGCTTCACCAGGAATCAACATTTTATATACAGGGTGATTCAATATCTCCAAACCCATCGACTTTTTACTGAGGTCATATTATGTTTTTTTAATACTTATGAGTTGTTTCACCATCCCAATATTGTCTTTGACTTGCCAGACACCCTGTATATTAAATACACTTTGTTGTTATGTCGTATATTCTAGGTATAGACAATTGCTGGTTTTGTAAAATCACTAAATGATGCAGTATAGTAAAATAATCAATGATTAAAATGTTATAAACACAGTTTTCCAAGCAACACATACACACAGAAACCTAAACATAGTACACATCTTTTCTTCATTTTTTTCTGTGCATTGTTTTCATCTGAGGCGTTCAATTCAGTCCCATCGTACTTAAATGCATTTTACAATGATTTTCATAAATTATCTAATTTTAATTTTCCAATGCGAATCTCTGAAAACCATTGAATAATAGTAAACAACGCCACCTAATTCTGTTATATGCCGTCTCATCCATTTATAACTAATGGAATTGGAATTTTTATACCCCCAAAGAGTTGAAGACTCACAAAAAAATGATCCTCATCGATCCATACGTTACTTTTTTTCAATGGTGGTACCTATACATTCGTTTGTGGGGGCCTAGGGCCAGTGCCCCGCCTGCGCCCGCCTTAAATTTGACTCTGCATGCGACCGTTAAAGAAAGATAAACTTAGCACAATCCAACCATCCGCAAATTATTATTTTTATTTATTGTTTTAAAATATCCTAATATTTAGAAAAATAATAGCAGATTAAAGCTATGCGCACATACAACGGCATCGGACGGACTGTACGGATCAGAAAAAACAGTTTCAGATAAAATTAAATGAAGCAGAGTATGGATGTGCGGACGGTGGGCACCGGATGTAAAAATCACGCGAAAATATAGCAAATAGATATTAAAATCCTGCCGATTCCGTTCCATACGTGCAATACAGATCCGAGATTGCGTTACTTGATAAGTGTTTAAAGCAATTCCTTCCTGGGCGACTTAACTCAGGGGTTTTCACTCCCATTAAAAAGCGCTAACTTTTAAGATTCACTCATGACTTACCCATGACTCGCATGTGCATGTGTGTCATTTAATTTCATTGAAATTAGTTTTTCGGTCGTATATGCGCTTACCTTAGGAATATTTGCTCCCATAGCTATGTGATATTTTCGTGTGTTTTCTAAACCTTTTGACCACGATGAACCATTGGAAGCTACCAAGCTTCCAAAAGCGGTCTGCTAAGCTGCAAAAAAATATTTTTGTATCGAAAAAAAATGAGTAGTTTTGTATTTTCCTGTTATTTAATGTTGCGGCAGCAAGCGCTAATTTGCTGCTTCAGCTACAAAATTGTTCGGAATATAGTGAAAACCCCATATTCAATAAAATGAAACCCAACATAATTAAATATGAATTTAATTTAAAACTAACTTGTATACATTAAGATATAAATATAATAACTTTTATCTTTTGAAACTACAGACATTTGTTTCTAAAGTGTGTGTTAAATAAAAAAGGGTTTAGAATCGAATGATCATCCAATATCTTAAAATTCAGTTAAAACAACTTAATTTTAGTTTTCGATAGCAAAATAAAAGATTTTAAGGTAACTTTCACACCTTTTTTCCTGTATTTTAGAGGTACGGTTTTAAAAGAATGACATTAAAATACATAAAGTATTTGACAAGCCGTGACATTCATTATACAAATCATTAAAACTAGGTAAATTACATAAAGGTATAAAACATGATTAAAAACATACCGGGTGATGCATCGCCAGGCGGGACATAGGAAATCCCATGTAATTTTTAATGGGGTCAATTATTGGCTTCCCTAATTATTTTAGAGAAAAATTCTATTAAAGTTTATTGAAGAGCATGCAAATTTACGTCCATGGTAAAAACTTTAGATTTTTCGGTTAACCCCCCAATAACTTTTTAAAAAGCAAATATTTTTGATTTTTAATTGCTTTTTTATATATTTGCTTATGTAATCAGAATATATCGAGTAAAATCCATGGGCAAAAAAAAATATTTTTTTGTTGACCGGCGTTGTCGTACTTAGCATGCTGTGACTTATCACGATACAAATTTCTAGCCTTACAGGTCCAACGTTACTTGCAGGGTATAGCTCTGGGACTAGATGGTTATCTATTAAAAAACCCTAACTTTATACCGTCACGCTTTTGTAATGTGATTGTGACATCAAAATAATTTTAAAAAATGAAGTTTATCCTTGTCTATACAGTGTGGTCCATTAAGTGTGTAAGAAATGGAAAACTATTTTATCGGAAAATTTTCTTTTTATAAAAGTTGCTGCCTTGGTTTAAAGTATATTATCAGTAGTTAGTCTTAATAAAAACCTAAAGATATACAGAATAAGTAAAAAAACTGATCTGTTTAAAAGTAAAGTATTATTAATAAGAATTTTATAGCAAAATATTAAAGCTATTTGGAATAAAAGGTAAGCCTTAATGTTATCATGGCCTTCTATTCCATTATTTTTTCGAAAATTTTGAATTAGATAAATAACTTTCATATACAGTATGTCCACGGATGTAATTTACAATAGCACAACTAGACCAACAATTTCAATGTTTAAAAGTTCATGTAGAGCAGGTCTTTTTGCAAGATACACGTTAAAAAATATGCTTTGTTTTGTATAGGGGTCCCAAAACCTTCAAAAATTTAAAATTTTAAGAAAACTGTCTGCTGAGAAGTGTCAAAAAAGCTTTTTAAAATCAAACGGGCATCCAATATCTGAAATTTTAGTTAGAACAAAGTAATTATAGTTTTGATACCAATGCTCATTTTAATACTTCCCCATATGTAAGGTAACTTCTGCAGCTTTTTTAAATTTTAGAAGTTGGCACAATAAAATACAATTAAAAATATCTGACTTAACAGTGATATCGATTATGTTACATTAGGGGTAACACTTTTTAGAGGACGCAATTTAACTTTTTAGTTTTTAAGGGGGAGTCAAAGTAAAGTTAAATTTAAATTTGTGGGGTCGCCACCCTTGTCCTGCGGCCGTCATCTTGGAAAAGGGGTTGCAAACGGTTTTTACTATTTATATGAAAAACTATAATGGTTACACGAAAAAATTAAAAACCATTTTTTATTGCAAATTAAATTCTCTTTAATTTTAAATAAGTTAATTTTTGTCCAAAAATAAAAATAAAAAGTTATTAATAAAAATTAAGGCCACTTGTGAACAATTTTTTTGAGCTGTAATAACTTTTCTATTCATTTTGCGAAAAATTAATATCAGAGCCTTTTTGTTAATAACATTCAAAGAATAATTTTGGTTTTATAACTTTTTATCGTCTGATAAAAAATAAGAAAATTATAAACAAAATTAGATAATATAATGTCTGAAATTTGTCAACCTGTCAGAAGTAAACACTGGGCGGAAGACATTTCGACACCAAGCAGGTAGTGACTAAAATTTTATGGCATTTTTCGACACCAGACCCAAACGTCCGTTTTTATCTTACAAGACTAATCGACACCAAATAAATACGGCCTACGGTAGAAGAGCCGAAATAAAATACCAAAATTATAAATTAATTTATTAATTTTAATAGACATAGATAGCACAAGTAGGCAAACATTCCTCTAGAGTGCTTATATTATGTTATTATTAAATGGTAAAATTTAAAAATTTTGTGCGGCCGATGCATCATCGGCTACAATAAAATTAAGCACTGAAACGCAATTTTTTTCTACTAATATATTTATGAATAGACACAATTTAAAAAAATGGCGTTGCTGACCAAAACTAACCTGACCGTGGCTTCTGGCACATTGAATTTTATTTAAAAAGACCCACTACTTATATAGAACTCCTAACCAATACTTAGCAACATAATAATAATATTCGTGCATTTATTATTATTTTGTATATTTTTGTTATTACCCTGTCGCGCCTACCTACCTAGGGCTCGCCTACTTGCTTTACGGCGCGGTGTCGAAATGTCTTGCAACATAATTTAATCCTTTGATTACCCCAGGTACAAACACAATTCGGTGTCGAAAGGTCGCCCGCCGTAAACACCTTAGTTTACAGTGTGGTCGAGCAGGTTGGAATAAATTCACTTAAAATTCAGGGGTTGGTTGTTTTGGAAAAACGTTAAAACACGTCGACTTTTGTTTTTGGCTGCGGTGTTTTTCATAGTAAAATCATGTATGCAGGTTGGCCTACAAATAAGCAATGACCATCAACTTTATTTTTTTTAAATGGAAACACCCATTTTTTATTACATTTTTAAATTTTTCATTGAATTCTAACTATATTTCGTATATCATATCTTATACTTAATTAATAATAACCGCCCGCACCCCTTTATAAATAGTATATGAAATTGGTGAATTTTCGATAACTGTTAACTTTGAGTATAAGATATGGTACATAAAAATGGTTAGAATTCGATGCAGAATTCAGAAATGTAATAAAAAATATGTGTTTCCATTTTAAAAAAAATAATTTTATGGTCATTGCTTATTTGTGAGCCACCCTGTATACATGACTTTACTATGAGAAACACCGCAGTCAAAAACAAATATCGACGTGTTTAAACGTTTTTCCAAAAACCAACCCCTGAATTTTAAATAAATTTATTTCAACCCGCTCGACCACACTGAAAAACTAAGGTGTTAATGGTAGGTTTATATCTGACATTTATTGCATGATAATTTATGTCGGACAGGAATTCTGGCTAGTTTATCGGCCAAAAATGTATTCTATTCTATTCTATTTTCGGTTATTGGCTTTCACACGTAATGTATTCAGCCATCGTCAAGGGGTTGTGGTCAAAAAATTAAGTCCGATAGAAATTTTTTATTGTTTACATTAGCCAGAGTTTCTGTCTGATATAAATATCATGCAATAAATGTCAGATGTAAACCTACCATAACTCTTGACGGTTGACTCACAGAAATTAATATCTAATTTTGTTTATAACTTTGTTATTTTTTGTCGGACGATAAAAAGTTATGGAAACAAAATTATTCTTTGAATGTTATTCTATAATAATGCTCTGATGGTATTTTTTCGCAAAATAAATAGAAATAAATTTATTACGGTTAAAAAAATTGTTACACAAATTGCCCTAATTTTCATTAATAACTTTTTATTTTTAATCTTAGTAAAAAAATTAACCAACACCAAAAATCTAAATTGAAAAGCGTTTAATTTGCAACAAAAAATGTTGCATATTTTTTTTGTGCGACAAATAGATATTTTTATACAAATAATAAAAACCGTTTGCATCCTCTTTTCAACATGGCGGCCGCAGGACAAGGGTGGCACCCCACAAACTTTATTTGACTCCCTCTTAATAACCAAAAAATAAAATTGCTTCCTCTAAAAATGTACGCAAACGTAAAAATGTAACATTTCAATGGACTATATGATTTATAAATAAAACAAATGTTACTTATACTAAAATATTTTTTTATGTTTATATGTATTTTAGATATTGAATGCTTATTTAATTTTTAAACCCTTTTTTATTTGATGCTTTGCTGAATTTTCAATAATAAGAACGGTTTTCTGTTGGTCTATTTTTACATTTGTGTAGTTTTTGGAGTCCCTTTACAAGATAAAAGATATTTCTCAACGTAAATCCTAGTTTTTAAGAAGCAAAAGCATTTGCCATTCACTACTTTCTTAAATATTGATTTTTTTAGTAAATTTGTGCTATTGTAAAGTCCATCCGTGGACACACTGTGAATTACCTTTAAGCTGTGTTTTTTTCACCCTGTATATTCTTGGAGTTTTAATACAATTGACTATCCCTGTCGAAAAAACAAATACAATCCCATGGACCGATTAAAAAACATTAGAATCTGCTACAAAAGCACATTAGAAATGGCGGTTTCTAATATGCGCCAGCTGTTAAACAGGTGGTGCATTTGTCGCAGATTTTAATGGTTTCTATCGGTTCTATGGGATTGTATTGCTGCACACTTAATGTATCAAATATATTTTATTGAAATTAATAAAAAATAAATTAACTTTTAGGATATTTTGAGTTACGAGCATCCTTGTGAGCATCACATTTAAGTACAACTTAACTGGCAGCTTCTTAGAAGCTCAAATTTCTCTTTCGAGGCAAAAAGGATTTTTTCCTTCTAATGTATCTCAAATACGACCATTCTTTGAATATTGCTGTCATGTTTACGGAATGACCTCTCTTACAATTTTTAGCATTCTTAATCCCATGCCACTGTACGGTGCAACTAGAGAAGACCCGAATTTCACATTTTGTTCGATTTTTTATCCCTAGAATGTCTTAAGCTGTGAAACCATTTGTCCCCGAAGATTTTTTTCCCCTCCAAATCTTTAAATATTTAGACCCGTGTAAACAAATTTTCTTAAACCTCACTTATATCATCCAAGGTACCTTAGTATTTTTCAGCACTCGTGGAATGTGCAGAGATAAAAAATCCATTAACTGTAAATTTCGTCTTATGTGGCAGACCTATAAAATTGCGAAATGTACAGTTTCAAGTCCTTTACTTAAATTTAATAAAACAATACTTTAGGATGTAATAGCTATCATCATATAAATTAAGACCTACAATAAATATTGACTTACGAAGAGCTTTCATTAAAAGATATGATGTGTTAGGAGATGCTCTATTGCAGTTATACTAAGTAGCTAAGTAGGCTTAATTACACTGATAGTCTAGTCGAGAGTTGTATTCCTGCGAAAATTACACACCACTGTATTTTGACCAATCAAATGTGTAGTTTTGGTTGCATTACCATGACAACACAAGTATTTATCGGAATTTTTTTCTCCTGCCTGAGGTACCCTGGAGCGAATTATAGTGGAAATTTTTTGACATAATCATTGAATTTGTTTTAAATTCATGTCTGTCATTCACATACATAATTAAAGAAAATGTTATTTTGTACCAGTTGTAGTACTTCATACATAACATAATATAAAATAATGTAAGGTTTTAAGACCCTAAATGACAATTTTATACAACTACAGTTAGTAAAATAATATCATAAGACTGAAGTACTAGGCATAAGTGAAGAGCAAACGAAAGCAAGGTATGGGTCTAAAAAAATTAAAATAAACAATTTTTACCAACTGTAGTAATATAAGGTATATATAATATAAAAGAATAAACAATGATAAGCTCTAAAATCACATATATTTGCAACTGCAATTGGTAAAACGGAAAATATTTATTTTTTAGTGTAATTTTAAAGCACGTGTCAAAGTTACAAATATTAGTTTAAAAGAATATTATTTAACACAAACTTGGTGTGAAATTTTCTTACCGAATACCACACGTGCTTAAATTATTCCGGGAAATTTTTACGAATATTTTTAAAAATTCTCCCTCGCCTGCGGCTCGAGATAATTTTATAAAATTTGTGGCCTTGAAAAAATTTCCGGAATTAAATTTAGCACTAGTGGTATTACAAGTGAAAAAAATCCAAGTCCCCTAAAAATATGGTTGATGGGTTAAACGATCTAGAATGGCATTTAGAAATGACGTATTTTGAATTTTTTTTTACACAAAAATTACAATTGTTGTTAATAAAAATCTGAAAAAATAGGCCTTCGGCTTTTTGCCAAAATCTTACAGAGTTTAAGTGATATCTTAAATATTATAAAAGTTTCTAAAAAACAGAATATAAAGAAATCCTAATTTCCAGAATGGTTGCTTATTATTTTTAATTTTCAATTAGATAAAAAAATTATTTAAAAGCTATGCTCACTACAGAGCCGGCACGTGCACGTGCCAATACTGCCGCGCGAAGCTGATTTTCAACGTTAAATCACTTATGCTTTTTAACAACGCAAAATAACAATTGATTTTTTTTTGCAAAAAATCCAAAATACGTTTTTTTCTAAATGCCATTCCGGTTCATTTAACCCATTAACCATATTTTTAGAAGACTTGAAACCTTTTTTCGCAAGAAATCAACTTCTCGAGTAGACTACTAACTGACTTATCCCGATCCAAATACAAAAGGTTGTAACAAATTCAGCGTACAAACGATTTTTCGAAATTGTGGAATCCTACAATTAACAAATTGGTTTTATTAAATAATATTCCTTTAAATACAAGGCAGCTGTATGTGCAATTATTGTAGTAAAATTTCTGTATTACACAGAACTTAACCTTAGTACTCGTGATGAGATTAATGGATGATAGTTGGGTACAGGCCAATCTACAAATAATAATGGGACCGCTTCATTCCTGGTCCCGGGGTCTATCGAATGTCCAGCTGAAGCTGTTTGACCCTATTTACCCCTGTGACCAAATCAGTGGCCTAAAACAAAAATTCAAACCAAAAATCTATGTTTAGGTCGCAAGTCTGCCACCGTTATCAAAAGAAAATGAAAATTAAAAAGTTACTAATATTTAAGTTTAAAATTTTTAAAAATAGCTTTATGTTAAGAATATTCTGAAAATCCCAAATTTCAATGACCAAAAATTTTTTAGAATCTCCCAAACTTAAATATTACCTCATGTGAATAGGCTTACAATATACACATACGGTTTAAAACGGTTTTTCCGTTGGACGGCAGAGTAGGGCCATCGTTCATAAATTACGAATAGTTTAGTCACTCGTCCTGCCCCGCCTTTCACCCGACCACTTGCTGGCCAAAACAAAGCCAGTCATTCGCTTCAAATAGTACACGGTGGCTCGACCGTGTCGGCACTGTTTGAAAGACACTTTCAAGCGTGCCGCAAGAAAATAAATTAACTAGTAGTTTATGAACGATATTAGGGCGCTATACCCCGGGACCAGGACCGAAGCGGTCCAATTATTTTTAGATTAACGTATACCCAATAAATGAATTAGTCATACCAATTCAGAACATACCTTTAATATAAGAAATAATTCTAAGTAGCAAATTTCTACCAGTTTACAACCTTGTTAAAGCTTGTAACCATTTGAGGAGTACATTGAGCAACAAAATTTGCAATACGTTGTAAGCCGCTGTTTAAAGTACCTTCTCTACGATTATTTAAAAATATCAAAAGACACTACTACAGATGACAATCTTTGCAAACGAACAGTACATTTATCAACAGTTTTTTTATAATACTTGATATACGAAAGCGGTTTATATCATAATTAATCAAATTAAGATATCCTAGTAAGTAACTAGTTAGGCTTGATATTAAAATAACGTATTAAAATAAATATAACATAACTTACATAAATCGCTTCTAAATAAATTGTACCATTTATTTTTATTTCAATAAACGAATTTTTGCATCATGTTAAGATCTCACTTTTTAAAATTGCATATTTAGAGGAACGGAACAGCTCTAAAATATCTAAAGTGTGTTTAAAAAAGTGGGCATATGGGAATTACAGATTAATATTGGCACTGTTTTCAGATGTCCAAAAACCAGTAAATGTAAACCGCGTCCTCAAAACTTTTAAAATCGGATTTGCTAAATATTATAATGGTATATAATTTTTTATTTTTACCACGGTTTAAACTTTTTGGTTAGTTCTGGTTACAAAAAAAATAAAAAATATATGACATGCCAATATTATGCCGCTCCACTAACCAGAACAGTTACAGATAAAATTTAACAGACACCTTATTAAGTCAAAACAAATTTAAATCGGTATATAAAAAGGTTGATTTTTAGGTTGGGACTTTTCTTTTAACTCGGTATATAATATAAAAAATTTCAACGAAAATAATGTCTGAAAATGCCTCGTTTCCGAGATACAGGATGTTTAAATTTTAAGAAGAAATGCCCTTTTATCATAACTTTCCTACCACTTCAGATATTTCCACAAAATTTGGTACACTTCTTTTACCATTACTTTAATTTTTTGCTGTAAAAATTTTAAAAAGTTTCTACCATTGGCGAACAAAATTTGTATTATTTTTTTACAAGGAGAAATAATAATATTGATTTAAATCATTTCAAATTATTCTTGAAATAAACATCAATACAAATCTTGTTTAAATGCCACTGGTATATTTTTTAAGTTTTACAGCAAAAATGTAATGTAATGGTCAAAAAAGTGAACCAAACTTTGTGAATATATCCGGAGTGATACGGTAGGAAAGTTATTTTTTCTTAGCAACACTTTAACACCCTGTATAACGTATTTCCATATTTTGTAAAAATACTCTTAAATACTGGAGATAATAAGAAAAAGTAAACGTTGCGGCGCCTAACATGCGTATTAAGATAAATAATAAATAATAATACTTAAAAACAAGTAAATTACAAATAATTTTTAAAACTTTTAATAATAATCTAACTTAAATTAACCTAACCAGAAGTGAAATGGGTAATTTTTTAACGCTTCTTTATATTTATTAAAGTAATTAATATAGCTAAAAAATAAAGTTCTAAATGTGTTGTCGATAAAAAGAATAGTTTTTAGTGACTAAATACAAACTATTATAAGTTAAGTTTTTGCTAGCTTTTTCAAATTTAAAGTCAGTTATAAAGTATTTATAAAAAAATATATATCGTAGAAATTGTAAACCTAGTTGTTTGGGCATTTTATTATTTAATAATATAACCCACTTGTTGATGTTTATTAGATATATTTATCTTTATACCGCTTAAGTAACATAAGTAGATTTGCCTTTTTCTTATTATTTTATTTAACAAAAACTAAAAAAAAAACTTGTAACAGTTATTACTATTGCCTTAAAAATATGTAGCTGGATTAGTTATTTATTTATTTTGAATCTTATTTATTTAACTTAGTATTTGTTTCAGAGCGACAATTAAGAACTCTGCCAATTTTGTTTTTGAAGTGTTTCCTTTTGGTGTCATAAAATATAAATATTTTGGTATTATTTTTATTGGATATCAAAACCTTACAAAAAAAAAAGAATCAGATAAAATTTATTTAATAATAATATACATAACACATACATCTCATACCACTTATATTTTTTGTAACTGTAAATATAGGTTCTCTTTTAGTGTAAAAAGAAACGGAAGCATCATTACTAAAAATTAAATCACTTTAAAAGCAGTTTTGTATTTTTTATTGGTAAATACTTTAAAAAAACTAAAAATGAGAAAATAATGGTTTGTCAAATAGTGTCTATAAATAAAATGAGTAAGCACTGTTGTAATTTTTTATTTATAAGAAATTATATCTGACAAATTTAGGCTTTGCTTTAGCAAACTCCAGATTCTTTTTTTTTTTTGTTAAGGTTTTATGTTCAGTGTTCGTTTAATTTAAATACCAATATCGTTTCTGATTCTAATTTTTTATGTTTCAGCAGCTGTTCTACAAGAGAGCGATATGTTTATGGATGCTCTTACAGCGTCAGCTCCGAAAAAGGAAGCAAAAAAAGGAAACGAAGACCAAGCGTTACAAAGGATACACCTTCATCTCCATCCTCTTCACCGGCTGGTGGTGATCCTCCAACCCCAACGTCTCCAACGCCTTCCAGTCAATCCACAACGCCTCTTGGATTAAAAAATATAGCTCCGTTTAACTTCTACCAAGACACTCTGTCGGAAGAACCCCAAAATGATGATGAAAGCAAAACTGAAAATAGCAATGAAGAAAATAAAGAAAGTACAGAGAAAGAAATTAGTTTGCCAGAAAATAACGATACACCTGCTAGTCCCATTGCGAATAACGATGCTGAACTTGTGGTAGAAAATGAAGGGGAGCCAAGCCCACCAAAAATAATAAAAACGGATGGACTCAAAGGAGTTCTCCTTCATACGAAAAAGAAGGGCCCAAAAAGGTCGATTAAATGGAAAGCGGAGGAAGATTTGGTTGACATACGATACTTTGAACTTGACGAAACTGAAAGAGTAAATGTTACCAAAACTTTTATGGATATGGCAAAAATGGATATAACTAGTGAACGGGAAGCTTTAATTATGTCACGAAAAACAGCAAGTGAAGATTTAATGGAACCTCAAACTATGTGGAGGATGCTTTATGTTTGCGATCAGCCTGACAATTTAGCAGTTCCTGGTTCTAAAAGTTTGGAAAAAGATATCCAGTTTGCCAGAGAAAAAAGTGTTCTCCCTGCCCTATATTTCGATAAGAGGAGAATACCTGATAGTCCTGAGGAACCTATACCAGAAATTCACCAGATGAGTGATCCGGTCATTATTCCTTTGGAAGATCCTGAAAGTCAAGAAATAGACTTAAGAAGTACACCTTGGCCGGACCCCAAAGGTCTTCCTCCACAGTTGGAACCTCAGCCAATGCCACCAATGTTTCCAAACATGCCATTTAATCCCAATTTTAATAATATGGGTAATATGCCCCCAGGGCCCCAATTTGTAGGAGTTCCGCCACGATTTCCTGGCCCAGCTGGACCAATTGGACCAATGGGTCCAGGACCAGGAGTATTTGGCCCTCCTAATATGATGCATAATAATATGATGGGCCCACCAATAAATCAGCAAGAAATGATGAATCAAGGACCCGTTAATCCCGGAATGTATGGACCTGGACCCGATGGATTTATAGGTCCCGGTAATGAACAGAACTTTCCGATGCAACAATTTAACGGACCTCAGGGTCCAAACATGAATATGTATGGGCCAAATAATTTCAATCATCGTGGTAGTGGTGATGGTGACAATCGTGGGGGATATCGAAGAGGTGGTGGTAATAACGGAGGTTGGGTTAGAATGAATGGACCACGAAATAATTGGAAAAGGGGAAGAGGCGGTGGTGGGTCGAGAGGGGGCAGAATGTGTAAAAATATTCAAAATCATGGATATTGTAGAAATAGGGAGAATTGCCCATTTCTTCACTAATGTTTTTTTAGTACTAGGTACTTTTTTCAATTGTGATATTAGAAATTTAAAAGAACAGACAAGGCCGAAACCCCAAGTTTTATTGGGGAACTATATTTACTTGTTATTTACCTTTATAATGAAGCTTTTTATAATTGTTGACAAATGTGATATTAATTTAATTTTTTAGTTTCTGTAAATATTGCAAGTATTATTTATTATTTTTTGTACTTAAGAATAAATTTGCAATATAAATTGCTATGAACTATGAATGAAGATAAATAATGTATAAACTTCGTTTTATGTATATAGGTATTCTTTTTTAATAATTGAACTAGAAATGTAAATACTCCTTAGATTATCTTTTCTTTGATCCGTTTTATATACTGTTTCAATAAAATATAATTTTCATATATTAATGGTATTATTATTATTATTATTATTATTATTACTACTTAAATAGAGAATTACACTCACCCATTCGTCTACTCGACAATTATCGCTTGATTACAGTGATAATTGCATAGTAGAAATCGAAAATTGCACTGTAATGTTTTTTATTGTTGAATTTGAAAATTATTATTCCTTGATTTACACTGAAAGAAAACAGTTAATTAAACTACCTTTCAGTTGCTTCGTTAATAACCATTCTTTTATTTTTAGGAATCATAGCTATTTTTTTAATAATAATATTAAATTGATCTTTCGAGTACTATTAAAGTTGTCTTTCTGAAATCAAGGTATTACTGTTATTAAATTTCTGCATAACACTAACTAGTTGGTTTAGTTACAATCCATTTACGTGTTAATAAAATCTTACCAGATTTACTATTATGTTGCGGTTTAATTGTGGTCATTAAGTTTATTATTTGTGTTTATTAAATGCATCAAATAAAGTTTCCATTAATAAAGGCAGAAAAAGAACTTCCTAATACTATTAGATATTCAGGTATTACAAGTGGGCACTTTTAATAGTCATAACTAAAGTAATTTAGCTAGATATGAATCGTTAAAAATCGATATACTTCGGTAGCGCTCGTCAACGGAAAGTCTTCCAAAACAGGGGCAACGATCAACGATTTCAGTTTTGTGCTTCGTGTGGTTTGGGTAGGGTAGGTTTTTCTTGGCGTATTATTTTTACGGACGCCATTTGACTGATTCCAAAATGGCGCGTGTAAAAATCTTAATTTATTTAAAAACCAAATATTTTATTTCGTTTTTTTATGTTTTTGGTTTGGTTTAGCGTTATGCAGTTTTATAATGGCCTACAAAGGTACTTTACAAACAAAGTGTTATAGAAGCTTTTAAAGGTAAGCATTAAAATAGATTTGCAACTTCTTAATTAATATTTGTAATTATTTATTCTTTTATTTTTTTCGATTAAAAAAAAAATACTCACTTGTTCTAGAGGCAGTTACTAACATAAACCCTTCAAGGGAGCAAGAAAATATCGTTTTTTTATTTATTTATGAATCAACAAACTTTCGAGACCGCGAAGTGAATTGTGTGCTGGGCGAACCTTTTCCTGTTCCGTGGCTGGGCGGGGTAAGCCCATGGTAAAAGACGATGTAAAGTGAATGTCCAGAAATTAAAGCAGGTTCAATAGGTTTTGCGGACACAAGTTTGTAAAATTTTAAATGTTCAGTCATAAATGGCAATTATTTAACAGTTATATTTTTGCAAAACGTGAATATTTCGCTTTTTTATGTGCTATTTGGAATGCCTATTTTATAATAAAATTTCGAAACTGCTCAAATTTTGTCAAGCAAAACGTAATGAACCCACTTTAATTTCTAGACATTTACTTTACCATGGTTTTACCCCGCCCAGCCACGAAAGAGGAAATGGTTCGCCCAGTAACCCAATTTTAATCGCAAAAATAAAAGAATAAATAATTACCATTATTAATGAGGAAGTTGCAAATCCTTTTAATGCTTAGTTTTAAAAGCTTTTATAGCACTTTGATTAAAGCCCCATTCCGTTAAAGTACGTTTGTTGGCCATTATTAAACTGCACAACGCTAAAACAAACCACAAACATAAAAAAACGGAATAAAATATTTGGGTTTTAAAAAAAATATATTTTTTACTCGTTTATCAGTCAAATGGCGTTGGTAAAAATAATAAGCCAAAAAAACCTACCTCATCCACTTATCACACTTATCTCGTAATACATACCTATACATACAAATTTATAGATTTTAATTCCTAATACTTCTCCATATACTCCCTTGACCATATATATTTTATAAATTTAATTTGCTACAGGAACTAGAGCTTATTTGCTGAAGCAACTAAAGCCAGATACTACAATAACTAAGGCTTATACAGGGTGTCTCGAAAGGTAAGGTCAAAAATGGTAGAAGTGATAGATGAGCCAAAATAATGTTAGTACTTCATATAAAAGTTCTATCGCGCTTCTTAGGGAATTTTTGACGTTTAAAGTCAGAATAAAAAGTATTTCATTTATAACTTTAAACGGTTGCCCCAATAATAATTATATTTGGGCATTTAAATAAACTCATACGAGTGTTTTTTTCCAGAGGCAAATGATAAGCGCAGCAATTCATAATTATACAGGGTAAGACGAACTTTTTCGTTTATTATATGCATATTTTACAGAGATTAAAAATGTGACATTTTGGTTTGACCGTTTAATTCCTTCATCATTTTTGTACAAAAAGGTATACCTTATGTAAATCGATATCTTGGACCATTCTTCATAAAATTGTATTTTAAAACCAGACATACCCCTATTTTGTATATAACAAAAAAAATCCATTTTTTAAGGAAAATATTAAAATGTGGTTAAAAATGGTGTTTAAAGGCCTTTGAAACTTTATAACACAAATAAAGACTGTTTTTTAAAAATTTTACCATATTTTAATAATTTTCTCAAAAAATTGATTTTTTATTACATACAAAATGGGGGTATGTCTGGATTTAAAAATGCGTTTATATGAAAAACGGTTCACGGTATCAATTTAAATAAAGTATACCTTTTTTGTACAAAACTGATAGAGAAATTATACGGTCAAACCAAAATGTAATTTTTTTACCTCTGTAAGAAATGCATTAAATAAACGAAAAAATTCGTCTCACCCTGTATAATTATGACTTACGGCGCATCATTTGCCTATGGAAAAAGCATTGGTACGAGTTAATTTAAATGCCTAAATATCATTATTATTGTGGCAACCGTTCAAAAGTTATTAATGAAATACTATTTTTTATATTCTAACTTTAAACCTCATAACTCCCTAAGGAAGCGCGATAGAACTTCTTTTTTTATATGAAGTACTAACATTATTTTGGCTCACTCTACCACCCCTATCATTTTTGACCTCACCTTTCCGGACACCCTGTATATTCCAGCAAGCTACATTTTTTGCTACTTTAATTAAAGCTTAGGTATTACCATAATGTTGATATAGTAATACTGATAATAAGATTGAATATCAGTCACAACTAAGTCCATTGAGCAGTAAAAGTAAATGACCTAATTACCATAATGTCATGGACTAACAGCGGTAACTAGACGACTTTAATAACCACACTACCAATGCCAAATAATGGTCGCTAACATATCAGATATTTTTCGGTTATTAAGCCGACTTAGTTATAGTAACTAATTTGGAAGTAGAAAGTCGACTTTAATTATGACATTAACTGATCTTATCTGTCCCCTATTTAACTGAGATAATTTAGTTATGATTATTAACACTTTTAATTATGGTTGCTAGAAATTTCTCTCAGTGTAATGAATTAACTTTCTTCGAGTAATTTTCTCCCTAAATTACACTCGTGCATCAAAATAATCAGATAACACCGGCCGACATGATTTTCCTTGTCCAAGCTCAGATTAATTTTTTCACTAGTTTTGAAGAGCTAATCACGAAAATCAGACCTTACTTTTTGTATCACATCAGATTTTTAGTAAATTTAATTTACTGGCCGTTTTATATTTTCTGACAAAAATAAATTAAATTTTTGAATTTTGGCGCTCGTTTCTCAAATTGTGCGCCCTCTCGTGAGAAAATATATCAGTTGCTACAATAACACGACCATTCCAAACCGGTTACATGAAAATAAGCCTTAACAGTTACTTTATTTACAAACTTTTTAGTGAAATTATTGTGTTTATTTAAAAAATTGTTTACGTCCCACACTTGATATTTAATACATTTTATCAATGATTAGTGGTTGAAAAACTTCTAAAAACAGAATGTCTTCTAGAAAGTGTATTAATAGTGCAGATACATTTTGTTACATTTGTGGAAATTTTATGACTTCAAAGCAAAAACAAAAAATTTCTGAGTTTGTGGAAAACTCATATAATGCTTATTTTGGTTTCAACATACAACTTAAATTGTGGACTCCGCAGTTAGTTTGTACTATTTGTGTTGAACAATTGAGGCAGTGGACAAATCGCAAACGACAATCTCTACCTTTTGGCAGACCTATGATATGGAGAGAGCAAACTAACCATATTGATGATTGTTATTTTTGTTGCACAAAATGTAAAAGGTTTTAATGCTAAAAATAAAAACAAGATAGCCTACGCAAATGTACCCTCAGTTACACGTCCGATTCCACACGGTCCAGGCATCCCAGTGCCCTTCCAAGCTCAATATCTGATCTTAGTTCAACATCATCAGAACAAAATTTACAGCGTCAAGAGTCAACAGAAGTTTTTGAACCAATCTTAAATCCACCAGAGAAATTTACTCAAGGTGAATTGAATGATTTGGTTAGAGATTTGAATCTTTCTAAAGAATCTGCTCAACTTCTTGGGTCTAGACTTCATGCAAAACACCTGTTAGCTCCGAATACATATTTTGCTTGGTATAGAAAACGTGAAGAAGAATTTGTACCTTTCTTCAGTCAAGAAGAATCATTAGTTTATTGTAAAAATATTCCTGTTCTCATTGAAAAGTTAGGGAGCACATTATGATCCTGGAGCTAGGAGACTTTTTATAGATTCTTCGAAGCGGAGTTTAAAAGGTGTTCTTTTACACAACACTAATCAATACGCTTCTGTTCCAGTCGCTCACTCTGTTCATTTGAATGAGACGTATGAAAATTTGGAAACGTTACTGGATAAAATTGGATATGAAAAACACGGTGGCAGTTTTGTGGAGATCTAAAAATTATAACTATGTTGTTAAGTCAGCAGTCAGGGTACACAAAATATCCTTGTTTTTTGTGTGAGTGGGATAGTAGGGCTCGAGAAAAGCACTACGTGCAAAAACAATGGAATCCCCGAATAAGTCTCAAACCTGGAACCAAAAATGTTATACGAAATAATATAATTGATCCAAAAAAATTTACTACCTCCACTTCATATTAAACTCGGTATGATGAAACAGTTCGTTAAGGCATTGGATAAAAATAATGCGAGTTTCCGATATTTATCTGAAAAATTTCCAAGATTATCTGATGCAAAAATAAAAGCAGGAGTGTTCGATGGGCCACAAATTAGATCTTTGATGGCTGATGAAAAATTTGATGTAACAATGAATACTATTGAATTAGAAGCTTGACTGGCGTTCAAAGATGTTGTCAACAATTTTTTAGGGAATAACAAACACCCTGACTATAAGAATAAGGTTGCAAACCTATTAGATAGGTATAAAAAATTAGGGTGTAATATGAGTATTAAACTCCACTTCTTAGGATTCACATCTGGATTTTTTTCCTGATAATCTTGGTGATTATAGTGAAGAGCAAGGAGAAAGATTTCACTAAGACATAAAAACTATGGAGACAAGGTACCAAGGTCGATGGAATGTGAATATGATGGCTGATTACTGTTGGTCA